>JXCR01122148.1:111148-126901 GCA_002079205.1 Phalaenopsis hybrid cultivar
AGGTAAGATGGTATGTATATAAAAATTAAAATTTAGGTGTTAGATGCTTAATTTAGATGTGTAAATATTTGTATTTTTTTTTAATGAACTGCCCCTAGCTCAAAAAGTGCTCCATTTAAACAATTGCTTGGAGCTGCTATTTTGGTTGCTCATGGGATGAGAGAAATTATAATTTGCTACTTATTTTTATTTCCCATTTTTATTTGTTACAAACTCAATGATATCATCACATCTATATTGTTTGGGCATCTGAAATGAATAATTAGAGTTATGCAAAACCATTTTTTTGATCTAGTGATTACAATTAATCTTTTAGAGCTCTCTTCTATCTGTTATTACATGAATCAATAATTAAAATTTCAATTTTCTTATATCTTGAGTTAGATTGTTGACCTCTACCACATTCTTTTGTTGAGCTTTCTCATTTTTTACATCGTTGTTATTGTTCAACCCAATTTTTACTCATTAGCAAAATCATGTCATTGTTTATGATCTCTTGTGTGCTGGCTTTTATATTATTCTTGAAGCTTGATTTCATCTTTCTTACTCGATTGTGGAACTTTTTGGAAGAGTTGTTCAACAATCTCAACTAACTACCTAAGTGTCATTACATAATCATGGATTGTAGATTCTTGGACTGCTTGATGATCGCTAATATTGTGAAATCTCAAATTTAATGATCAAAGAATCTCTTAAATGATAGCCACATGGTCCAATTTCTTGTCATTTGATCTATTTTGTTGATTGAAATTGGTTTAGACACAAGACAAGTTATTGAAGATCAACTCACCATCATTCATATGCAAAACATCAGATTAGCTTCTTTTCATTTGAAGTCATACTTTTTCTTAACATACATTTCTCTATTATACTAGGCTTGGAGCTTATCTAATACTTGTTTAGCCAAAAGTAGCACTTGAGCTCTTCTTAAAATCTTTGACATCCAAAGCTTCATAGATGAAAAAGAGTGCCTTTTTATTTGTCTTTTTTAATTCTATTAAAGTGATGTACCATTTCTTCACAACCATCAAAATGTTCTGTAATCCAAGAAGTTCTTTTGTCACGATAAATTAATTATCGTACTTGCATATGTATTGCGCTTTGGGACTTAGAAGAGAATCGTGCAACCATTTGTCATTTTTCTAAAACTCAATTATTGATCCCTAATATCACCTTCTTCAAAAGTGTAAATTTTTTTTATTAGAACACAAGGACTTATGGAGATAAGCAAAACTATATTTTGAGGGAAGAAACTGCTTATTTTTATTTCTCACTTTTGCTTGATATAAATTGGAGGACATCACAACTATTAATACTAGTGACATCTCCTTAACCAACACGTGAGATTATGCCAACACATTTTTAATCTAATGGCTATAATTAACTCTTCAAAACTTTTTTCCAACTTCTATTAAAAAAAAAACAATAATTACCATTCAAAATTTTCTAAAGATTTCCTTATATCAATATGCTCTTAAAATTATAAATAATTATTCTAAAATATAAAATCATTTTTTAAACTCTAATTCATATAACCAAAGCCTAAATAGCTTGCCATGCCCAACTATAAAAATAATCCAAAATCAAATTTAACTTTTCAACAATCTTTAATTTCATGTTATGAAGATGATTATTATTAAGTCGAAAATTCATTGACCAATTGGTAAAATCTAAGAAATCACTATTTTTCAAGATCTATTCCATAGCTTCAAACAATCAAATGAGATTATCCTTTTTCTTTGTTTTGATGCCCCAACCCACACTATAATTTTTAATATAAACAACATATCAGTGTACTAATGTCACAAATCATTTCACCAAATTCTCATGGACCCATTTAATTTACTATTACACTAATTTGTGACAAGAGACACCAACAACCAACTTTACAACAAGCATCATTCTTTGACATAGACTCCAATATTTGGCACCTTACACCAACCAATTAACAAAATTAATAATTAATAATAATAGTAATATTATTATTATTTAAAATAATAATAGTTCTTACATTGCATCCTTCTATCATTTAGGATAATAATAATGATGATTTAAAGTGTAGTTTAATTTATTCTTCTCTAAATCAAGTAGTTCCTTTAATTAATGCATGGAAGAGTAAGACAAATGCTTAAATGCAAGTTTGCTTGAACAATTTTATTTAATTTATGAATTTCTTTTCCTCCAAGGCAAAATAAAATCGATTCCATTTTACCAAACTATCATTTTCAACTTAGAATTAAGCTTCCTCGTAATCACTTTTCATAAAGCCATATTACATTAAGAATTAACTACACTTTTGTAACTAACGTTTTTTTCCCAAACGTTGTACTCTGTCTGATTTATAAACCTTCCATCATTATACAATAATGAATGATATTTAATTGCTGCCTTATGATAGTCCCACAAATAAAGTAATTCCAGACCTTCATGTGTTAAGGAAGTTATGGCATGTATATAGCCAAGTGGCTTAGGGAGCAGGTAAAGATACCTGTAAGACAGGAGACATATGTTAGTGTAAGCTGATCAGATCTAAGACAGGCACATGAACATGAAAAGTATTTTAAATTCTTTACAGTCAAACACCAGCACTATGATATTTTCTTTCTTACAATTTTTTTTGTAAAATTTACATGCATACCACTTAATTCTTATGTATTTACATATCTAGCACTTAACCATCAATTTTTACATAAATGTCACCTTATCTAAAGTATGGAAAAGTGTCTTTCAGCTTTCTAAATGTTAAGACTTGGATGGTGTGTATGTAAATGCCACTATGTTTGTATGCAAAGACTTAAAGTTAACTATTTTTTAAATCATGCAAAGACTTAGAAATTTTTGTCATTTCATCTTTTTTTCCCTTCAAAATTATTTATTTGCAAGTTGCCATAATTTTAAAAGCTTGTACAGCAAGTAATTTATTATGATATTAGCTGATAATCACGATTATAAGCCTTTTATCCAAAAGTAATTTATAATCTAGCAGACCTAAGAGCGTGAATGGTTTATGCTAATTAAGTTCAATTTTTAGTTAACATTTTAATGAATATTTTATAACAATGACAGCATGAATCATGGAGTACAATTGTCAGACTGTTACGATGTAATTATATATTTGAAATCATAAGTACAAATGCAATTTTTTTTTTTATTTTTTGAGCCGTGCATGTAAGGGTGTCTCATCAACTAAAACTTGTTTGTTAGACTTTTTATAATCCTTCATTAGGCACTTAAACCTTGGGATTAAATTATTATGGGATTGACAAATTACTCTTAATTATTTAGTTAAATAAAAATTATAAGTCATGGTTATCATTATTGGGAAGCCGATAATTGGGACTATTAGAATATCGACAATTATGATTGTGGGACATTTTTAATTTTGTGTTTAGACTCTTAGTCGTGACTTAGACAACCCACATTACTAATGGTAGGTTTAATTATATTTTATTTTAATTTAAAAAAAAAACTATATTTGATATATTAAAAAAGAGTATTTGCATGCGTGCAACCTATTTTTTATTTATTTTTATATATAACACCTAAATTTCAATTTTTAAATAAAGATCACATTGCCTATGCATGAAAGAGGTGTATTTCACATTTGAAAGGTTGTAATAGTGATATTGTTTAATGTGATATGAAACATTTGAATAGTATAAATGAAAAAAAAAAAGTTGCTAGATATATAAATACATCAGAATTGGATGGTATGTTGTTGATAGGGGTGTAAATGAACCGAACACGAACGAACAGAGTTTGTGTTCGTGTTTGGTTCGTTTGAATTTTAGTTTGTTTGAAATAAACTTCTGTTTGAAATTATTTATGAAGTTATTGTTCGTGTTCGTTTCTAAACGAACGAGCCGAAAACAAGCTGTTTGCGAATGACAAGCCAATTTGACATTGCTAATATTAATATATATTAATAATATATTATATTAATTATATAACTTATATTATATAAATATATAATATCTATGATATTATATTATTAATATAGTATATTAATATATTATTATTATTATTTTATGATAAATTATAATTTATAAAATTTAATATTTTAAAATATCATAAATTATATATATATATTTATTTTAAATTATTTTATATTTCGAGCAATAACGATTCGAACACGAACGAACGCATCACCGTTCGTGTTTTGTAAGTTTAACTAACCGAACGAAAAAATTTTGTTCACGTTCGTCTCGTTTACTTACCAAACGAATCGAACACAAACTCATTGACGAACCGAAAACGAACTGTTCATGAACAACGAGCTTTTTTGACAGCCCTACGTGTAGATGCCCCTATGAAATATGTTATTTTCTTAATGAATATTAAATAAATTAATTTATATGGTGATGATGTCAATAATCATTGACAAAGCAGCGAAGCAGTAGCTAGACACATTGATGTTGGTCAACGATGAAAATAATTGTTTTTAAGAACCTTTCCAACTTCTAAAATTATTTTGAATATTTTAAAAAATAATTTGATCTTTTTTTTAAAAAATAAAATATTTAAAAAAAATACAAAAAATGTTTTTTTCTTAAAAAAAAACTAAACTAATAAATAAAAACCAAAAAAAATAAAATTGATCCTAAATCATTACACCTTCTTGAAAATTGTTAATTAGCATGTTTAGAATCATTTTCATTTTTTGTTAGTATTTTTTTTATTTTTTACTTTTATCTTTTAAAAAAAACTTCTCTTTAATGTATTTATTTTATAATTTTGTTTTTATTTTTATTTTTAAAAACAAACCTACTTATTTTAAAAAATTACTCAAAATAATATTTAAATGTTCTGTTAGATAACAATGAAAAAAATATAGTTTGAAACTATAAAGTTTAATTTATTTTAAATCAATTAAAACATAATAAGTAAAATAATATAATAAAAATAAAAATTAATCTAAAACAACCCCCTTAATTCAGCTTATTAGCTAATACCGAAACAATGAAACATGATATCTTCATATATAGAGGCAAAAAAGCTTTTAGTTGAAGTGGTAACATCATATTAATTTCTTTATTATTAGACGTCTTAGAATCTTTCAGTAAGGTTTTATATAAAAAAAAAAAATAGCATCGAATCGACACGCTTGAATCATGCAGAAAATTAATGACGTCAAAAAAACATAAAAAATAAAAAATAAAAAAAAATGAACGTATCCGAGATTTAAAATATTAAAAAGATGCATTATCCCTTACCTACGACGTTAATTAATCAATTAATTTGAACTTGAAAATGTTTATGAATATGTTATAATCGATTAACTGTAAAGCACTCGAACCACGTCAACCAATTAGACTTTTTTTATCCATAATGACACTATTATTCTCTTCCATATATGTATAGCATCGCTTACTGAGATTACTTGATCGTGCATCTGCTTGTCAGTTATAAGTCTCCTCTAGTCTGGGGTTCGAATCCCCACGAGTATATGGTGTTTTACTCGAATTATAGGCAGATGAGGAATGACCGGAGCTTGTATCATAGCCCTCGGCCATTCTTTTATATATATATATAAGAGAAACAAAGTATTTCCTTGGTATTTTTTTTAATATTGTTGTGTGCCAGAACGTCGTGATGTTAGAGCAATAACTTAATGTCTGGATATTATACAAAAATTCACACTCAAATATAGGAACTGACTTGAGAAGACCTAGTAAAGGAATCTAGAAAAATAACTTTTGGCAGCGGTTATATTACCCTAAGCTAGTGGTTTAAATCGGCATTTAATTTTAAATGGCGGTTTATAAACTGCCATATAAGGACTGCATCTGCCAACTACCACAAGGAGCATTTGTGACAGTTATTAGTCGCTGCTATAGGCATCCCGAATATGGCAGTCTAAACCGCCTCACTAAATGTTGCTTCAAACCACCAATAAACCGATATAAACATATTGCAGACTATTCAAAGACAAGAAGAGAAACATAAGAATAAAATTTGACATTCAAATGAGAAAAACATACGTTTATCCATTGATAATACATTCGTTCGACAAAGTCATGTGAATTGCTATCTCAAATATGACAGCACAAAACAAACCTAACAACAAATAGAACATCATATTTTAAATATGATAGAAATTTTGGTGACAACTCCTTGAACACCCTACAATCAACAGAGATCAATTGTTACTGTTTAGAAAACTTTATAACAAATTCAGAGGACATACTCTGCACGGCCAATCAGAATAAAATGAAAAACTGCATTTTTTTTTCCTCGGGAAGAAAAATCAGATCTTTTTGAACATTTGTATTTGGGATTCATTATATATTTTTCTTTCACAGTTTAAGTATTTGCATTAATTGATTTTCGGTTAGTTTTAGCTGAAATATGAGAAGAAAACTATTTATTTCATTGTTAATCATAACGTAGCATATCAATGAATCATAATTCACTTTATTTTTCAAAGGTACAAATATTTTTTTTATTGTGATTGTGAAATATTAACAAGGGTGGGTCATAATAACAACAAAAAAAACTTTTCAAAACAGAGCAAATTCAGAAGATTACTGACCAGCGAACATTTAGCATGAAGGTATTAACTGCACAGCCATATAGGAATTTGGTAGTTTTGACCAGCATATGGTTAAAAGCAAATCAATTCTGTTATGAGAGTTGAACCAACTGACATAACTTCAGCGTACTCAAAAAATAGAAAAAACGGTTGCCAACATTTGCCCGTTCAGGAGTGAAAATTTAACCCACATATGCACGAATGCTCTCTCTCACACATACACAGATATATATACATACATATATATATACATACATAAATATACATACATATATATATAATCATGGAAGAAGTTTTATTAATCACAAAAAGAATACATCAGCCGGTAAGAAGATCAAGCTACACCCAAATGCAATCACAAAAAAGAAAACTTGTGGAACCACTCCCGAAATTATGACTTACGTAAAAAGAACAAAAAGAGCTACAACTAAATGGATGAAGCTCTACTAAAGGGAATATTAAGCATATCCCCTTTGATTAATTGAAGTAAAGGTTTTGGAGCAGTATTGCTTACAAAAGAATTCTGAGAAGAAACACTCATCTTTAATAACCAATCAGCTTGTCGATTACCTTCTCTTAGAATAAAAGACCACTGAATAGCAAAGCCTGTGAAAACCGAATAAATTTTTTAACATGAAGATTAATATGCAAATGAGTAGAGATAGAAAAAGCCGTAAAGACAAAGAATCCAATTCGACCACCATTTTGTTCCACTTAAAACATGAAGCAACTCGCAAAGCAGCACTAACAGCATCAGGTCAGCTTGGACAATACAAGCAACAAAAAAACAGACCAAGACTTTTTAGATCTTGATTGAGAGTTTAACCATAGTGTCAATACATAACAAATATTAAAATTAATGGTTACAAATTTTATACGTGTTCCTGATGTTAAGGAAAACAAACTTATAATTGTGGTGTTTATGTTAGAGAAAACACACACAAATAATGGTATCAGCTATTACGACATACTAAATAAAGAAGTTCAGTTGCAATATCTAGGCTATGTTAAACACAATGTCTACATCTTCAACTGTGTGTGGTTTGATACTGTTCCTAATTGAGGAATACGAATACTATAATATTAATGAAGTTAAGATGAACCGAAGATATACAAAATTTATCTATTTATAAGACCTGATGAATAAAAGATATGCAATAGCCAGACCCCTCGACTCCTGCACCTGAGACATCTCACACCTCCGACAGGCTATATAATTTGTCGGAGGGAAACTCGTAAGTCAATTTTCTTTTTTATAATACATTATTTGTAATTTTCATCACATTTTTTTTATTATAACTAACATTTCAATTTCATCCACCCACCACCATCGACCACCATTGGCCTCTAGTAGCTCGCCAATATTGGTTGCCGCCGCCCACTTCACCTCCAGCAGACACCACCTTTGACTCTATTAAACTTCAATAGCTGCCACCTCCAACCAACTCCGGATATCACCCTATGGCCAACTCTGATAGTTGCCGCCTCCAACCAGCTCCAGCCACCACTGACCACCTTCGCAGTCCCCGACCAACTTCTGTTATCGCTACCTCCTCCAACCAACTCCAGTCAACGCCACCCTCTCGCCAAATCTAGCCACCATTGCATATTTCCAACTCTGGCCGCCATTAGCCACCGTCGACCATCATCAGTTGTCGTTTGCTCCTTGAGGCAAAGTCCATTGTGCAGTCACAACATGCACTGCAAAACCGCGACGTACACTACAAAGTAACATCACACCCCACTTATAGTGCAATGACACATCTCAAAGACGAAGTAATAATACACCCCACAGTTGGTGACTTGCTCCAATATCTTAAAAATGTCTTCATCCAGCTTGTGACTCTGGCCACTGCAGTCTATGGACATCATTGCAACTCACCGCTATGACCTAAGCGACAAACTATGACCTACGTGGTCCACAGCTCTTGAAACTCCCGACTCTGACCCCCATGGCCTACGAACGTAATTACAGCTCACCACTACAACCAACATAAACGGCTATAACCTATGTGGGTGCAACTCCTAGCTGAAGCCCTTGTGGTCTATAGATGTCACCACAACTCACCGCTATGATCGACATGATCAACTACACCTTATGTGGCACACAACGTGTGTATCAACATGAGACTCTCTCAATATCTCCCCCAAAGATCTCCAGAAAGCACCAAGGAACAATAATCAGGCAAACTGACCAGCATCACTAAGGCCGACTGGCTTCCAAGTGCGAAGGTCGACCGGTGTCAAAATAAAATAACTAACAAACAAGAGATCAGTCGAGTCACCCAAGGACCTGCCGAGCAAAAGTTCCAAGCCATAAGGAAATGTGCTAGAATATGTTACAAAATATAAAAAGAAACATCAAAAGACAGTAATATCATGTAACACTCCTATTAAAGCAGGGTTAAGCATGTATGTTTACATATTTGGCCCTCTATCCTCTATAAATAAGATGTCCAAAGCATGTATTTGAGATTTTTGGCTTTTCTCTCCGGACTCATACTATGTAGGAGTTTTCTCTCCCCTTCTTCCATAACCTCTATTTTCCAAATATGCAACACTATCCTGTTAAGGTCCTCTAGCATTTTAATTTATACATGGGATGTCTCTAAGGTATGGCCAACTACTCAGTACTAACTAGTGATAATAAGGGTGGGTAGCTTGGTAGAAGGCAAAAAGGACAAAATGATGATTGAAAAACCAAACACATGAGAAGAAATTAAGGAGGAAAAGGATTGCACATCCGATGAGGTTATGATCATAAGCTAAAAAACACTTGCTCTTACATAGGAGCAAGATTAGAAACTTTGGCAAAAAGTTGATAGGTTGTTGGACAAAGAGTCCATTGATGATGGTTTGTTGGCAATGGCAACAAGTGCAAGCATGGTAGATTTTAATTTGTGCACGATTGTAGATGCCCAACTACTAGCATGCAATTGGAAGGCAAACGATGTTCTAAATATTGTTCTACAAGGCAAGAGAGATATTGGCCAATACTTAGGTCAACAAATTTAAAGGCAAAGACAAATGTATTCAATAACTGTGTGAGAGGAGCGAGAGTCTAGGAGATCCTTATATGTGTTGAAGTGTTTGGATGTAGAAGAATTAGAGCACCACAGTGGAACGTTGAGAGGAAAAAAAATAAGTGACAAGAAACCCAGCCCAGAAATCAATGGAAGCTGAAATTTAACCATAGGCACGTGCATGGTAGCTACAAACAACTAAAGCCATGCATGTATACATTAACATACATGTTCTCATCCTCGATGATTTTTATATTTCCACTCTTTGAAAGATTTTTTCTTAATTCTAAGCTACTTTAATTTGTAAAGATGAAAATTTGTTTTTTGCACTACGTTTAGTCTTCAAAGAATTGTTCTTCCTTGCCGCTTTCAAAAAACAGAAAAAAAACAAGTGATGAATGTAGTAGGGTTGTCATTATGACAAGAAATGGTGAGCAAATTTTTATTAAACCCCATGATTGTAGCATGCACAATGTTATTTTGAAGGAGAAATTATTACTTTTCGGACCTCTAAATGCACGTCGGCACAATCAGTTGTCTGCATGTCCGGACAACTATTCACGAGCCACCACGTCACCTACAAATCAGTTGCACGGAGATGTAATGGCTCGTGGATGACTGTCTAGACTTCCGAGCAAACTAATTTCCTGTTTTAAAAAGAAACATTTATTTTTTTCGGTTCACTTCCCTGCATTTTTAAAAAAAATTATGAAATATTAAAATTTTTTCATTAATTCTTGTGAAATTACTTAGGTTTCATTAATATATTACTATATGCTAAAAATATATATATTTAATTGTGCGTGCATTTAAATCAAGAATATTTTATTTAAAAAACACATTATCGATATTTAGGCAAAAATTCAGCCCTTGACTAAGATTTGTGGAGGGTGATGGTGTTTGACAAATGGAGATATACAGTAGCTAGTTGTCATTATAGCAAAAGTCTGGCTTTTTTTTTTATTTTATGATCAATTATGAAAAAAAAAAAATTTCTCATCATAAATATTTTTAAAAATAAAAATGTATATATAGTGAAATATAAATATGAAAAAATATTATANTATTTTTTTTTTATTTTTTGAGCCGTGCATGTAAGGGTTAGACTTTTTATAATCCTTCATTAGGCACTTAAACTTTGGGATTAAATTATTAGGGAAGTAACAAATTACTCTTAATTATTTAATTAAATGAAAATTATAAGTCATGGTTATCATTATTGGGAAGCCGATAATTGGGACTATTAGAATATCGACAATTATGATTGTGGGAGATTTTTAATTTTGTGTTTAGACTCTAAGTCGTGACTTAGACAGCCCACATTACTAATGGTAGGTTTAATTAAATTTTATTTTAATTATATTTTAAATTAAAAAAAAAAACTATATTTGATATATTAGAAAAGATTATTTGCATGCGTACAACCTATTTCTTATTTATTTTTATATATAACACCTAAATTTCAATTTTTAAATAAACGCCACATTGCCTATGCATGAAAGAGGTGTATTTCACATTTGGAAGGCTGTAAAGTTGATATTTTTTGTATGTGATATGAAACATTTGAATAGTATAAATGAAAAAAAAAAATAGTTGCTAGATATATAAATACATCAGAATTGGAAGGTATGTTGTAGATAGGGGTGTAAACGAACCGAACACGAACGAACAGAGCTTGTGATCGTGTTTGGTTTGTTTGAATTTTAGTTTGCTTGAAATAAATTTGTGTTTGAAATTATTCGTGAAGTTATTGTTAGTGTTCGTTGCTTAACGAACGAGTTGTTCGCGAACTACAAGCCAATTTGACATCCCTAATATTAATATATATTAATAATATATTATATTAATTATATAACGTATATTATATAAATATATAATATTTATATTAGTATATTATTAATATAGTGTATTAATATATTATTTTTATTATTAATTTATTATATATTATAATTTATAAAATTCAATTTTTTAAGATATTATAAATTTTTATATATAATTATTTTAAATTTATTTATATGTCGAGCAATAACGATTCGAACACTAATGAATGCATCACCGTTCGTGTTTAGTTCGTTTAACTAACCGAATGAAAAAATTTTGTTCACGTTCGTGTCGTTTACTTATCGAACGAATCGAACACGAACTCATTGACGAACCGAAAACGAACTGTTCGCGAAGAACGAGCTTTTTTGACAGCCCTACATGTAGATGCCCTTATGAAATATGTTATTTTCCTAACAAATATTAAATAAATTAATTTATATGGTGATGATGTCAATAATCATTGACAAAGCAGCAAAGCAGTAGCTAGAGACATTGATGATGGTCAACGACGAAAATAATTTTTTTTAAGAACCTTTCCAACTTCTAAAATTATTTTGAATATTTTAAAAAAATAACTTCATCTTTTTAAAAAATTAAAAATATTTAACAAAAAAAAACTACAAAAATGGTTTTTTTGTAAGAAAAAAATAAACTAATAAATAAAAACCAAAAAAAATAAAAATAAAATTGATCCCAAATCATTACACCTTCTTGAAAATTGTTAATTAGCAAGCTTAGAATCATTTTAATTGTTTGTTTGTATTTTTTATTTTTGCTTTTTTCTTTTAAAAAAACTTCTCTTTAATATATTTCTTCTATAATTTTGTTTTTATTTTTTAAAAAAACAAACCTACTTATTTTAAAAAATTACTCAAAATAATATTTAAATGTTCTGTTAGATAACAATGAAAAAAATATAGTTTGAAACTATAAAGTTTAATTTATTTTAAATCAATTAAAACATAATAAGTAAAATAATATAATAAAAATAAAAATTAATCTAAAACAACCCCCTTAATTCAGCTTATTAGCTAATACCGAAACAATGAAACATGATATCTTCATATATAGAGGCAAAACAGCTTTTAGTTGAAGTGGTAACATCATATTAATTTCTTTATTATTAAACGTCTTAGAATCTTTCAGTAAGGTTTTTATTTTTTATTTTTTTTTAAATGGCCACATTCATCAAAGAAAATGGCATCGAATCGACGTGCTTGAATCATGCAGAAAATTAATGACGTCAAAAAAAAAAACATAAAAAATAAAATAAAATAAAAACTGAACGTATCCGAGATTTAAAATATTAAAAAGATGCATTATCCCTTACCTACGACGTTAATTAATCAATTAATTTGATCTTGAAAATGTTTATAAATCTGTTATAATCGATTAACTGGAAAGCACTCGAACCACGTCAACCAATTAGACTTTTTTATCCATAATTACACTATTATTCTCTTCTATATATATATATATATATATATATATATATATAGCCGCTTACTNCAATGATTACCATTCAAAATTTTCTAAGGATTTTCTTAGATCAATATGCTCTTAAAATTATAAATAGTTACTCTAAAATATAAGATCAATTTTAAACTCTAATTCAGATAACTAAAGCCTAAATAGCTTGTCATGTCCAACTATTAAAATTATCCAAAATCAAATTTAACTTTTCAACAATCTTTAATTTCATGTTATGAAGATGATTATTATTAAGTCGACAATTCATTGACCAATTGGTAAAATCTAAGAAAATTACTTTTTTTCAAGATCTATTCCATAGCTTCAAACAATCAAATGAGATTATCCATTTTCTTTGTTTTGATGCCCCAACTCACACTATAATTTTTAATATAAACAACATATCAGTGCACTAATGTCACAAATCATTTCACCAAATTCTTATGGACCCATTTAATTTACTATTACACTAATTTGTGACAAGAGTCGCCAACAGCCAACTTTACAGCAAGCATCATTCTTTGACATAGACTCCAATATTTGGCACCTTACACCAACCAATTAACAAAATTAATAATTAATAATAGTTCTTACATTGCATCCTTCTATCATTTAGGATAATAATAATGATGATTTAAAGTGTAGTTTAATTTATTCTTCTCTAAATCAAGTTGTTCCTTTAATTTATGCATGGAAGAGTGAGACAAATGCTTAAATGCAAATTTGCTTGAACAATTTTATTTAATTTATGAATTTCTTTTCCTCCAAGGCAAAATAAAATCGATTCCATTTTACCAAACTATCATTTTCGACTTAGAATTAAGCTTCCTCGTAATCACTTTTGATAAAGCCATATTACATTAAGAATTAACTACACTTTTGTAACTAACGTTTTTTCCCAAACGTTGTACTCTGTCTGATTTATAAACCTTCCATCATTATACAATAATTAATAATATTTAATTGCTGCCTTACGATAGTCCCACAAATAAAGTAATTCCAGACCTTCATGTGTTAAGGAAGTTATGGCATTTATAAGTATATATATAGCCAAGTGGCTTAGGGAGCAGGTAAAGATACCTGTAAGACAGGAGACACATGCCAGTGTAAGCTCATCAGATCTAAGACAGGCACATGAACATGAAAAGTATTTTAAATTCCTTACAGTCAAACACCAGCACTACGATATTTTCTTTCTTACAATTTTTTTGTAAAAATTACATGCATACCACTTAATTCTTATGTATTTACATATCTAACACTTAACCATCAATTTTTACATACATGTCACCTTATCTAAAGTATGGAAGAGTGTATTTCAGCTTTCTAAATGTTAAAATGGTGATATTTTTGGTGTTTTGAAAAAATTGGATGTTATAAATATAAAAAAGTGAAAATTAGGTATTAGATATGTGAATTAATAAGACTTGGATGGTGTGTATGTAAATGGCACTATGTTTGTATGCAAAGACTTAAATTAGCTATTTTTTAAATCATGCAAAGACTTAGAAATTTTTGTCATTTCATCTTTTTTTTTCCTTCAAAATTATTTATTTGCAAGTTGCCATAATTTTAAATGCTTGTACAGCAAGTAATTTATTATGATATTAGCTAATAATCACGATTATAAGCCTTTTATCCTAAAGTAATTTATTATCTAGCAGACCTAAGAGCGTGAATGGTTTATGCTAATTAAGTTCAAATTTTAGTTAACATTTTAATGGATATTTTATAACAATGACAGCATGAATCATGGAGTACAATTGTCAGACTGTTACGATGTAATTATATATTTGAAATCATAAGTACAAATGCATATTTTTTTTTTATTTTTTGAGCCGTGCATGTAAGGGTTAGACTTTTTATAATCCTTCATTAGGCACTTAAACTTTGGGATTAAATTATTAGGGAAGTAACAAATTACTCTTAATTATTTAATTAAATGAAAATTATAAGTCATGGTTATCATTATTGGGAAGCCGATAATTGGGACTATTAGAATATCGACAATTATGATTGTGGGAGATTTTTAATTTTGTGTTTAGACTCTAAGTCGTGACTTAGACAGCCCACATTACTAATGGTAGGTTTAATTAAATTTTATTTTAATTATATTTTAAATTAAAAAAAAAAACTATATTTGATATATTAGAAAAGATTATTTGCATGCGTACAACCTATTTCTTATTTATTTTTATATATAACACCTAAATTTCAATTTTTAAATAAACGCCACATTGCCTATGCATGAAAGAGGTGTATTTCACATTTGGAAGGCTGTAAAGTTGATATTTTTTGTATGTGATATGAAACATTTGAATAGTATAAATGAAAAAAAAAAATAGTTGCTAGATATATAAATACATCAGAATTGGAAGGTATGTTGTAGATAGGGGTGTAAACGAACCGAACACGAACGAACAGAGCTTGTGATCGTGTTTGGTTTGTTTGAATTTTAGTTTGCTTGAAATAAATTTGTGTTTGAAATTATTCGTGAAGTTATTGTTAGTGTTCGTTGCTTAACGAACGAGTTGTTCGCGAACTACAAGCCAATTTGACATCCCTAATATTAATATATATTAATAATATATTATATTAATTATATAACGTATATTATATAAATATATAATATTTATATTAGTATATTATTAATATAGTGTATTAATATATTATTTTTATTATTAATTTATTATATATTATAATTTATAAAATTCAATTTTTTAAGATATTATAAATTTTTATATATAATTATTTTAAATTTATTTATATGTCGAGCAATAACGATTCGAACACTAATGAATGCATCACCGTTCGTGTTTAGTTCGTTTAACTAACCGAATGAAAAAATTTTGTTCACGTTCGTGTCGTTTACTTATCGAACGAATCGAACACGAACTCATTGAC
>JXCR01122148.1:147233-170705 GCA_002079205.1 Phalaenopsis hybrid cultivar
AAAAAAAAAAAATAAAAAAATGTAATAGCCACCATAGATTCTTGAGCATCAGATTATTCTTCATATGTTTCACAACTACTTTTTAATAAACTGCAGCTGCCTCAAACAGACCCTTAACCGTCATATACATTAAAATTCATTGAGCAACATGTGCTAATGACCGCGGCAACCAAATTCCCACTCCATTTATAGGATGCCAAGCCACTAAGTCCTGCATCATAACCTTGCACACTCCAACTGAGAAAAAGGGTGGCCTTGTGTAAACTTTATCTACATAGCTGTTTATTTGAACGAGGTAGACCCTATAGTTTTCTCTTTTTCCTGATATTTTCATACAAAACCCCTTGTTTCGTTTGTAAAAAACATTCTTAAATAAAGCTTTTGTCCAGTGCTATTATGTAAACTACTGACTCTAACATTTTAAATTTGAATTATAGGACATGAAGAAGCTTCTAGTCTGTAACAGCTTTATGTAACTTTCTATAATGCTTAATGATATCTATGGACAATTAACTCAAGAAACTTTCAAGAGGCTCTCTACATACCGGCCTCCACTTTGTATTATTTTTCCACCACAATATCCTTAAATTGTTCTACATAATTAGTATAATACAAAAATTAATTACAGAACAAGATAAATTAAGAACTCTGATAGTTAATGCTGCAACTCGATAATAGATTAATTAATTTCCCTCCACATGTCTGACTTCTGAGTTCTGCCTCTACGTCCATTAGTTTACTTCTCATCGTCGTCTTCATCGCCATTTGCTTCATCTCAACTATTTTCAGCTTATTGACTTTATGATTTTGTTCTTCATTTTTTCACATTGAATGATCAATGATGTATTTTATGATTTTTCTAAGGTTATAAAAGGTGAAAGAATCCGCGGCTCCTTAATTAAAGGGGATAAGTATATTTTCAAGATCACATAATATTAATCATGATTTAAGTTCCTTATTCTTAATTATTTTTTTTTTCTAAATCTTTTTTAAATACTTATTTGCATGACTTGTATTCTTTATACCCTTAGTTACTTTTTTTTTTATTTATTTCTCTTACTCGTTCAAAAGTATTATTTATCTTTTTTATATTATCGATGTATATATACATATTTTTACTATCGTGTTTAGGAAGATTTACACGTCAAAATCTTCTAAGTTTTGACTTCGTCGTTTATGACATCAAATTCGAGAGAATTTTTTGAGCAAGAAATGTTCAAATATCAAAACATCCAGAGCTTCAATTTCAATAAACTGACTGGCATATTGTCCGACTCCATGAAAAAGGCCCAAAGGTATCCAAATTGGTTAAATCCGAGTTAAATTAAGCACGGATCAAACTGTTGAATCACTTTCAGAAACTTTCGATACATAATTGAAAGGTCAAACAAAATCTGAATCTAGTAAGCTTATACTTAATAAATCGAGCATATCGGCAAGATGATTCCAACGAGCCCATGACCGCTTAGTTTTAACTTTTATTACCCAATTGCGTGATTGATTCTCGTGTAACACTAAGAAGATGAATCATTGCTCCACCGCCCACAAATTCAATAACATGCATCGAATATATTTTGAGAAATAAAAAATTTATTTTCATTCATTTCATATGAAAACAAAATTATTAAATTATAATGAGATTTTAAATTTTTGTTGATGCTAAAATAATTATAAATTATAATATTCGGAATGATATATTATTTAAAAAAAGTAAAGGTACAATTAAATAATGAAACAAGAAATATTTTCATACAAATAAAATTTCTAACCTCAATTAAATTCGTGAACCTATAATAACTCTACATACCTCCCACAATTTGAAATACCTTCGAAAATGGTGTTTATTGTCCCTTAATATAAATTTTTTAAAATTTCTATTTACAAATATATCATGTATCTATCCTAATATTACAAATTTAACCCAAACTTCACCTCCAACCTATTATAAATAGCATCTTTAAAATTAAATAATCAGATCCATAAAATATAACTTGGCCGGATCATTTATTATCATTCAACATGCATGCTATCATGCATAATAATCCAAAACTAACAGTATAATACAAAAGAGAAAACAAAAAGTTTACTTATAAAACCCTACATGATTAACTAAGATATGCAGAATATTAAAGTGCGTATATGAGCCCGCCGTGGGTCCAACCTGCTGATGCCTGCATGGTATATATTCTACTCCAAGAAAGACAAGCGGAAACAAACTATAATCTTTTCTTCCTCATCTCTTTTTCTCTTAATATTTTTTTAATACCAAATCCAGGCTCTAATTGCCCTTTTTAAGCTCCCTTCACCTGCAATAAACCAGAGTACAGACGCTCTAATTTCCCCCAACGCAAAGAGGAAGAAGAGAGAGATGGGAAGAGCTCCTTGTTGTGATAAGGCAAACGTGAAGAAGGGACCTTGGTCACCGGAAGAGGATGCTAAGCTCAAGTCATATATAGAGAAGCATGGAACAGGTGGGAATTGGATCGCTCTGCCACAGAAGATTGGTATGTATATGGTTTGGTGTCTGAATATATTATCTTCTTCTGTGATTTTATAAGTTTATGGAGTTTTGTATGGACATGCAGGGATGAAGAGGTGTGGGAAGAGCTGCCGCCTCCGGTGGCTGAATTATCTCCGGCCGAATTTGAAACATGGGGGCTTCACGGAGGAGGAGGATAACATCATTTGTAGTCTCTACGTGACAGTTGGAAGCAGGTTTGTTCTTCTTCTGGAGTTTGAATTTATTGCATTTATATTTCTCCTTTTGGTTAAGAGAATAATATATATATATAAATGATGGGAAAGTTTTTTAGTGAGGATTTCAATGTTGAATATATGCTTAATTTCTCATTAACTTCGTATTAAATAGTTTTATTTCATTAGTACCAATTGCTAAGGGAGAAAAATTGTAAAAATGAAAATTTTTTTTTTCATTAATGGAGACAAATATGAATTCAGAATTCGAAAAGTTGTCATACAAGCCCTTTTTTTATTAGAGATGGGAGATAATTGTTCAGCAGAACTGGTAGCATCGAAGAAAAAATACCCATGAAAAGTCTAACTAATAATCGTTGAGAAAGAATAAGCTAAATACACACATGTATGTAATTAATTAATCATATATCATGCTCATATCAAAATAAATTTAATAATTTTGGAATTAATAACCATCAAATTTGACTAAGAATCAACCAAATTTCCTCCAGAAAAAGTTCGCATATTACCAGCCTTTATGATTCCAAGCCTCTTCACAGAAATCAATACTTTCAAAAAAAAAAAAAAAAAAAAGAAGACCCCNAATTTCATTAGTACCAATTGTCAAGGGAGAAAATTTGTAAAATGAATTTTTTTTTTCCATTAATGGAGACAAATATGAATTCAGAATTCGAAAAGTTGTCATACAAGCCCTTTTTTTATTAGAGATGGGAGATAATTGTTCAGCAGAACTGGTAGCATCGAAGAAAAAATACACATGAAAAGTCTAACTAGTAATCGTTGAGAAAGAGTAAGCTAAATACACACATGTATGTAATTAATTAATCATATATCATACTCATATCAAAGTAAATTTAATAATTATCGAATTAATAATCTTCAAATTTGACTCAGAATCAACCAAATTTCCTCCAGAAATTGTTCACATATTACCAGCCTTCTTAACTCTAAACCTCTTCACAGAAATCAATAGACTTTCAAATAAAATAAAATAAAAAAGAAGAAAAGACCTCCATATTCATCCAGCCGTTCAAATCATTTCAAAGTTGACTTTAATTAAATGCATAAACTAGTTGCACAGATATATAGAAGGATTTGATATATCTATATATATATTGATAGTTCTCTATCTAAAACTTTTTTTAATTGATCAAACAGGTGGTCTTTAATTGCTTCCCATCTGCCCGGAAGAACAGACAATGACATTAAGAATCACTGGAACACAAGATTAAAGAAGAAGCTACTAGGCAAATCCCGCAAAGATCATCACCAGCACCATACCCGACCCAAGCAACTGGAGCCAAAAAAAATAGAACAAACAAATAATGATTTTTACTGGCCCGAGCCATCTTTACCCTCCAATTACCACGAAACAGACAACCNGAAATCCCGCAAAGATCATCACCAGCACCATACCCGACCCAAGCAACTGGAGCCTAAAAAATTAGAACAAACAAATAATGATTTTTACTGGCCCGAGCCATCTTTACCCTCCAATTACCACGAAACAGACAACCAAGCTTCCTTTAAAAAGCTTCTAATGAAGCTTGAAGGAAGAATCTCAAGTGATGAAGCTGAAATTCCTCCTTTGATCAATGCACATGATCAAAACTATATATATGGCAACACCAAAGCAAGCCTCATGGCCTCTTCAACTCAGCTCAGCTCCTTCAATGAATGCTTCTCTACTAACCTCAACGACATATTTGGCTCAAATGAAGTGAAATTAGAAGGATTTGATAGTTATTCTCTGTATGGAATGACAAGCATGGCTGAAGGGATTACAGGATTGCTTGGAACTCCAGAGGCAGCGAACTGGAGTAGTACTGATGTAAGCTCTTTGATTTATTCTCCCATGGCTTCTACTGCTTTGAACTATCAAGGTACGATGCAACAGTACTCTGTGTACCAAGATCACCAGATGCATCTGGGTATTTAATTTAGCTTTCATTCGATTATGGATAAATTTTGGCTCGAGATATTATAAAGTTAAAATTCAAAAAAAATTCATATATTTGTGTATGTATCTCGAGCTAAAATTTAGCTTAAGGATATCCTGAGCTGAATAGTTTCTGTTGAATTTAATGGTGTGTACATGCATGGTGGTTTAGTTTAGATGGTTACAATTTGTTATGGTGCTGGAATTCTCAAATGTATACCTACAAAATAAGGTCATTAGTGTTGTTTGTGTGTTGTTACATTTGGTTAATTAATTTCTTCAATATTTTAATTTAGTTTCACGAGGGGGGAAATTGTGATTGAGATTGTGGAGTGGTTGGGCATGGGACAGTTTTTTTTTTTAATTATTGAGATATTTAATAGTGATGATTAGAAATTGCATATTTCAAGGTGCTGGCACGCTTTTTTTAATCCGAATACTGTACTGTTCTATTTCCTTGCGTGTTTGTTTTACATAAATGACATGTTGGGAACGTGGTTCACGCTTACTTCCTTACTATATGTACGTACGTATCTGTTTAGCGAGAGAGAGAGTGGTACATGGGGACCTCTCCATCAAGATGGCATGGTTTTTTACATAAAAAGGTGGAAAAGAAATGTTTTTTTTTTTTTTTTACTATCAGACAACAAGACAAGGATAGGTTAAGTGGAAGTCATGTCTCTTTAAATTGTTTTGTTTTGGAAGGATACGTTGAATGCTCTTCAGTCGTCTATAGTTGCCTTGGATTTATTGTCTGTTACAGAAGGGGATATGAATTGGGACTGGCATTTTATAATCATTATCAGAAAATGTACAATGGATGGAAAAAGATAAAGAGAAATTGTTTTCCTATCATAATTATGATTAATATATATATATAAAATAAAGATCTTGGATAGAAGTGATGAAAGATGACTTGATGGAATGGGTTTGGTGAACATATCGGGAAGTTGTAAAGTTGATTGAATAGTCATCCTTCACCTTATCCTTGACAAAGTGGCAATCTATATCGATGTGGTCAAGTCAAATCAATTCATATATGTTGCCTACTAATGCATTATATTCAGCTTCAATGGAAGTTCTAGAAATGACTGCTTGCTTCTTGGCTTTCCAAGATAACAAAACATCCACAAAAAATGCAATAACCTATCACAAATTTCATAGCATCAGGACACGGACACAATCACGACTCCGCATTAGAAAAAGCTTTTAGTTGTAATTTAGAATAACATGGGAATAACATACATTGTCTGGGAATTGCTTTGAGATAGCTGAAAAGATGACGTGCCGCCTCCATGTGAGGTATATGTAGTTGAGATAGAAATTAGCTTAATTTATGAATGACAACTGTGAAATCAGTATGAGATAGAGTGGGATACATTAATTTTTTTACAAGTCTTCTATATTGTGATGCATCAGGGAGGGGATCTCCATCAAAAACATTTAGTTTTGTGCATGTTAGGATCCATCGGCGCCTTAATTATCAGGATTATAAGTTAACATTCCAGTGCTAGATCTGGCAACTTCAAGGCCTAACAAACACTTTAAATAGCATAGATAAATGATATAGTCGAAAATGAGTTTGAAGGTAATTTTTCACAAGATGAATAATAGAAGTTGTTGGATTAGTGATGATTATGTTGTCAACATAAACTAAAATAGCAACAAAGTTAGAACCAACTTTCTTAGTAAATAAAGAATGATGAGTAGAGGTAAATTGAAGATAATGAAAAGAAAGAGATATTGTTCTTTTTTATTAAGTGAAATGCAGATAAATGAATTAAAATTATAATGTCTAAAAAGGCTAATATATATAGAAAAGCAATTCACTAGTACCCAGTTAAAAATATCAGAAGAAGTGGGAAGTTCCACTCAATAACTAGTAAATATAATATATATGTAATGTTTAATATCATTTATAAGAGAAATAGTTGTTGTTTTCCTTTCCTTCAGTCAAGTTTGCATTAATTTAAATTCATCTCATTAAAATTTGTAGGTGCTCATTAGTTTCGAAAAAAAACTATATTCCACATGAAATTAGAGTTTCCACTATAAAAAAACTTTGCCTTTGTTGTCTAAAATACGTTTTATCAAAATTTTTCAGAGGTTCAGGCGTAATGTGCCAAATTATTAGCTATCAAAAGTCAAGGGCTGAAGCTTGAGGATTTCTTACCTTTTTTAAGAATGATTCTCTGGAGTTCAAACAATTTAATTGTGGCTTAACTTAATTATAACCAAGTATTTATATCCTTCACCACTCTATCCAAGTTCAAAAGACATGTAGTTTATAACATAGTTATGTTGTCCTTCGACACTATGCAAGTCAACTAAAGTTGGGCCCCTACAAATTGCTATTGCTCGATATTTGTTGTCAAACAATATCATCACCCATCATTTTGGCCACTTGACACAACTATCAACCTATGTTCATTGTTGTTTGTTGCTGGATGTAGAGAAATGATCAACATCCACCATTGTCACAAATATAGACACCCGTCATGGGCCAACACCAATTATTAATATTAATAATCAACCAACATCAACGTCGACCATCATCAACACCATTCATTAATTATTGATGCCTAAAATCAACACACTGTGTCAAGACTACCTTGCACTAACCACTTATTGGTGCCAATTTTTGCCAACCCTCAATCAACACCAATCGGCCCTAGCCCCATCTTTTCATCAAATATTTTTTGTCACCATTTATCGTATAAAATCAGCCATCAATTATAATAATCTAAACTCTCATCCATTGAGATATTGTTTGCTTTGGCCTAATTGTCACACGTTTTTTCTCCATTGGTATCAAAAAGGTTACTTGTTCCACTCATAGTTTTCTTAACGCATAATGATCTACCAGACATATATTTCTATTTTCATGCTAGTGTAATGCTCTGATACCATTTATAATAGTCAAACTCTCATCCATTGAGATATTGTCTGCTTTGGTCTAATAGTTTCACAATTTTGCCTCTTAGTACGGAGGCCAACAAAATCAAAAGTTTTACCGCATAGGCAAGCTTAACTTTGAAGTTTATGATGAAATTCTAACCTTTACACCAAGAAACAACTTGATATTTAAGAATTCAACTTCATTCTATTTATGAGATTTCACATAAATTGATATTGATACTCATCTTCATTCATCACACTACAGAGATTTTCAACTAACACGATACTATCGTGACCAAGTTTTCATACTTACACTAGTTAGTTATCATTCATGACCCAACATTAATCGTCAATCAACATTAATGTTGTTTCCAACATCACCTAACACTCATTATAAAGTGGCATTAACGCTCATTATTACCACTTCACATGACATATCTTGATTGATGTTGACACCCACAATCAATTTTATCCTAATACCAGCAACCATCAAACAAAAATATTCATTATTTTCCATAGTCTGATGTCTTTCAACATCAAATTTTTACACTAATGTTTCAAGTCATCTAATATCTTCTCTTATTAAAGGAAATAAGTAGAAAATTATTTGTTATTGCTTGACTTTTGATAATTTTTTATATATATGATATTTTCTTGTTTCTAACATATAGTGCTCATCTTTCCAATCTCCTGATCTCTTCTATTTTCAGAAGTTCATGTTGACAACCCATTATTGCCCAACAAACAGTATTTGTCATCATCTCATGTGGCCTACTTATAAAACTAAATATTTGACATCCATCTAATAACTACTTTTAATGCTCATCTTTTCAATGGCTAGATCCCCTCACTTAATAAGATAGAAACAAATTCAATCATTTGCCATCACATGACTCCTTAATTCTTCATTGATTGTTGTCTAATGCTTTTCAATGAATATCTTCTGACACCCACCTACATTTTAAGGTCTAATGTTCACTAATTCTCATCTCCCCCCAACCCTGCCTATAAAAAAATAAGTAAAATGTTTATCTAACTTTTAACATACTCTATTGCTTGTCAACTATTTAATGCCCACAAACAATCAATAATGTTGCTTGGAAATTAATATTTGATGCTTATATTCTATGTTTCCAAGACTTTGCATACATCATAAAAATGACCAAGCCAATTTTTCATAAGCAATTAACTTCTATAATTCCTAATTTTCTATCTTTCATTCTTAATTTCATCCAACAACTAACATATAATGTTTATGATCTTAACAATTTAATCCTATCTTTTATGAAGAAAATGACTAAGATTAAATCTCTTTATCACTTGAATTTCAATATCTATTATCAATTTTTACTAAAATATTACAAATAATAGAAATTTACTAATCTAAAGATAATAAAACTTAGCTTTTTTTGTTCTCGTTCTCTCCTCCTTTAAGGACAATAACCAAGTTGATTGCCTCTATTACCAGATGTATCATATTTCTTATTAATCATCATCCAATACCTGCAAACAAATGAAGTTAAATGTTCATCAATTGTTAAATTTTTACACTTGTCTCCTTGGTCACCAAGTCTCCACTTCTATCAAAAGAACTACTAAATCTTTTGTCCAATAAGACTTAACTTTCTACATTATCTATTATATATTGCTTAATGCATGTTACCTATTAAAGTATAATATGCATTAATATCCTCTAGACATTGAGTCTATTGCTCACCTTCCTGATCACCCAACTATCCCTCGTATTAATTGAATAGCCAAGCATACCACCCTTTATTGCATGGCTTCTAAAATATACAATCAATCATCATCTGATGTATGCTAATGACAAAATGTATTGGTATTTAAATTAAAAAATTAATTATACTATCATCATTTGTTCTCCAATTCTATTAAAAATACAACCAAGATTATTACCTACCATCTTCTCACTTATGATATTCCATATTTATTGTACCTTATAATTTGCTATGAATTGACATCTAATGTTCAATACACATTTTGCACAATCATTTGGTCTTCCCTTAGGATAGGAGAACAACCAAGTTCTATACATTTTACTACCTAGCTTATAATGCTCCACATTGATCATAAATGATTAGTTATCAACAACCGACATCTAACATCTGATGCTTGACACTTATCGTTTTAGTTTTCACCACTCTCCTACTATTTAGCGAATAGCTACGTTTTCTGCAGATCTTCACCAAACTTCTAACGCTCTTACTAACTATCACCCAATTTATGTCGATTAATGCACTTTATGTCTAACATTAGCTCCTTTATTTATTTATTTTTTTAATTTAATCATTTGGCTCTTTCTTCCCTCATGGTTCCTACCAAGTTGAGTGTTATCCATTGCTTGACTTTTAACATCCACTATTAATTACCAATGACAAGTATGAGGCCTCAAGCCTACCACTATCATAATAATTTTAACCAGACAAAGGCCCAATATTTCATTTATATATTTGAGAAATATTATTAACAACACATATTTAATTCATATTAATTTCATTGAAACATCTGCATGTTTTAATAGTATTTTTGGGAGTCTTCCATTATAAAATTTTGACATATTCATTTGATAATCAAACAATTTTAAGCAATTTGCAAAATTACATGTACAATTAGTTAACAATGAATGTGAAGATGTATATTCATTTTCATCTTGATTTAAATAAGAAACAAATTAAATGTTGGGTGTCAGCATTGACATCAGCACAGGAACACAGTTGATCAATAATACATATGAAATGACCAAATTAAGAAATGCAGAAAGTCTATGTTCCCTATAATTGAGTAGCAGGCTTCAACTTTACCTACCATGCATGTGAAGCAATTTCAATTTTCAATTCATTAAATAACTTATTGCTAAATATAATTTCTATTAAAAAATAAAAATTATATGTGTCACATTTTATCTCTCAATAAAACTAAATTGTTGTATGATATAATAAAATTATTAGATATTTTTAAATATAATTATATCTGAAAAAATAGTATTAGTATCTAAAAATTTAAGTATATTTATGTAATAATTTATATATATTACATGATAATATGTGAAATGCTTCAGCACATTTTTACATAGTTTTTTTTTTTTTTTTTTTTTTTTTTTTTTTTTTTTTTTTTTTTTTTTTTTTTTTTTTTTTTTTTTTTTTTTTNTTTTCCCCAATCATTCGGTGAGGCCAAAAGTATGGGGATGAAATGACGCCTGATTTTCCGGAGAGGTTTACGTTTTATTCAGTTTTTGGAAGCGTGGGCCCATTGTACAAGAAACCCTCCTTTCATGAATTTCGGCAAGCCTATTTATACCTTCTAAGCATAAATTAAAATCACTAAATTTGTCAGATAATAACAATGAAACTTTGTACACAAAAAATGTCAGTACGAATATCAAAGAGAACGAACGACCAAGATGAAAGAGACTCCTCTTGAGGTAAACAATCAATCGACAATTCAAAGCAGAGCATGAAGTTGCGTCTCCAAACCTTGAAAAGGTTCAAGCTCTGAAGATAATTCTCCGCTCGGTAGCGGCAAGACCTGTCGAAAATGAGGCGTCAATCGTCACGGCAGCGAGTCCCTTTGAATACCACACATTGACTGCGACAAGATCTGTCTAATATCTTGCAAGTTTGGGAGATTCGACCAAGGCGACAAACCAACCAGATAAGTGAAACATGAGCCCTGTAAGACATATGCCACGATGCACTCAACAAAAAAAAGTCGACCGATCATGTTCAATCGACTAACGAGTCCGGGTCGAATGACGACCTCGTAACCGACCGCTCTAGTCGACCGTGACAAAAAAAGAATAACCAAAATCACCTTGCGGCCGAACAGCTCGACCGACCAACGCGTACTTCAGATGGCACATATGTCATTTAGTCGGTCCTCTCAACCGACTGACTTCAAGCCAGCTGACCAGCCAATTACCATCAATGTTGAAATTCAAAATGTAATGCAAATATGCTATAAAATCTATATAATCAATTATATCCTTAATGACATTAAGAATGGTTTCCATAAAATTATACAAAACTGTCATGATGACTTACAATTACAAACTAAGATAATGACATAATTGTAATTTTATCACATGTTGTTAAAGAAAGAAATAAGGCCTCTGATTGGTGGACTGGTCTACATGAGGATAACTTATTAGTTATAAATAATGAGGATACATGTAGAGAGGGTTTCAAGTGAAAAATGAAACAGTTGGTTAGAGAAATAAAATGTTAGGCTTCAAGAAATTGAGGAGAGCATCTTAGGGATCTTGTATCGTGTTGGTTCGAGAGAGAGAGAGAGTATGGCAAGTGAGCTCATTTCTCAATGAAAAACTATGTAAATCTTATTTTATTGCTTTAGTGGAATGATGGTTGATTTCCCTCCAGTGGATATAGATCATATGGATCGAACCACATAAAATTTTGTGTGTTCTTGATCGCAATTTTCTTTTTTTAGTCTCTTTTCTTTTTTCCTTTTCTTCGATTGTACAAGTGTTTGACGGTGCAAATTTTTAACAATTGGCACCGTCTGTGAGAATTCTAGCCACGACAATGGGAATTGTCAAATTCGACATCGAGAAATTCACCAGAAAGAATGATCTCAGCTTGTGGAGAGTCAAGATGAGAGCTCTATTGGTATAACAAGGGGTCGCCGAAGCTCTGCAAGGTCCAAAGGCATTATCAACCGAGATGTCCAACAAAGAGAAGAACGACATTCTGGACAAGGCTCATAACTTGATAATCTTGAGCTTGGGTGACAAAGTTTTGAGGGAAGTGTCGAGGGAGACAATAACTTCAGCGCTTTGAGTCAAACACGAACTGCTCTACATGACGAAATCTCTGGCCAATAGACTCTTCTTGATGCAATGCATGTACTCTTTTAAAATGCACGAAGACAAATTGATTTCGCAGCAAATTGACGAGTTCATCAAGATTATAAACGATCTTAAAAACATCGACGTCAAGATGGATGATGAGGACAAGACACTACTTTGTTAAACTCCATTCCTAAGAGTTACAAGAACTTCAAAGATGAAATGCTCTATGGAAGGGTGCAAACAATTTCACTAGAAGAGGTTCAATCGCTGATTAGAGCCAAAGAACTTCAAAGGAAACATGACATGAACAAGAAATTATCAGAGATGGTCTGATCGTTAAAGGAAGAACAAATAAGATAGATTCAAGAAACGGTCAGAACAAATCAAGATCAAGACAAGGAAAGAAGAGAGAAAAACAGATATCAAAGGGACCTTTCAAATTTTGTCATTGCCGTAAGGAAGGTCACTTCAACAAGAATTGTCCTGACAAAAAGAAAAAAATATCAAGAAAAGACAAAAGAATCATGAGAAGCAAGTGTAGCCTCTGATGACTACGATTCAGTTGATGCTTTGGTAATTAATGAGTTTGAATCAAGCAAGGAGTGGATTCTTGATTCAAGATGCTCCTTCCATATGTGTCCTCATAAAGATTGATTTGAGACACTCCAACTAGTTAACAGTGGATCAGTACTATTTGGAGACAACAAAGCTCATAAGGTTGTTGGCAGTGGGACAAGCATGATAAGGATGTTTGATGGAGCTGAATGAATACAGCAAAATGTCAGGTACATACCAGAACTCAAATTGAATCTGACTTCTTGAGATATGTTGGAATCAAGTTGCTATTCTTTCAAAGCAAAAAATAGTTGTATTAGAGTAACTAAAAGTTTTTTTATCATCATGAAAGGGTTAGAAAAAATGACTTATATTCTCTAATAGAAAAACTGTGATTGGTAAATTCTCTAATTTTGTTCAATCAAAAATTGACATTTTCAAAAAGGTACTACCTACAACTAAGTTCATATGCTATATGGACTTAGTGAACTCAATAAAGGGCTAAGGACCCCTCGGGGCTAGGTGGAACAAATCTCTATTATGGAGGTTTGTAATTGTTAGTAAAGGTGGAGAATTGCCATGATGACTCACAATTACAAACTAAGGCAATGACATAATTGTAGTTCTATCACATACTGTTAAAGAATGAAATATGGCTTCTGATTAGTGGACCGGTCTACATGTGGATAGATCATTAGTTATAAATAATGAGGGTACGTGTAGAAAGGGTGGTTTCAAGAGAAGATAGAAACAGTTGGTTAGAGAAATAAGAGGTTAAGCTTCAAGAAATTGAGGAGAGCATCTTAGGAATATTGTATCAAGTTGGTTCGAGAGAGGGAGTATGGCAAGAGATCTCATCTCTCAATGAAAGACTATGTAAATCTTCTTTTATTGCCTAAGTGGATTGATGGTTGATTTCCCTCCCGTGGATGTATGCCCTATGGACCGAACGATGCAAAATTATGTGTGTTCTTTATCGCAATTTTCTTCTTTTAGTCTCTTTCTTTTTCTTTTTCTTCGGTTTTCCAAGTGTTTGGCGATGCAGATTTTCAATAAAAACACGCTTCTATAAGTATGAGGCGAAAATACGACTAAAGGGACTTCTCCCTCGATTCTCTAGACAAAAAATTCTCAGCTCACTCTACTCTCTCTTTCTTCTCTGCATCACTCAACTCTAACTCTAAGGGTGTGATTCATAAAGGATAAATTAGGATCCAACAAGAACCTACTAATATTATTAAATAGGCCTAATTATTGTTACTTCTCTTTTTTTTTTTGTTGAACTCATAATGAATGAAAATTTATTAAGAATTGATGAGTGTTAGAGAATTCGCGACAGTGGAGTAATGAATTATTGTCTTAGCATCATATGAGAGTCTGAAACAAAATAACTATTAGATATATCAGAAGTTTTTACGTGAAAACTCTATAAAAGGAAGAAAAATCATGGGGTTTAGCCCAATCAAAACAATTCTCTATTAATTGGTGATTGCACATACAAGTTTTGTCCCACATGCGGGAAATATTACACAGTTATTTTTTGCACAATGTTTGTTATACAATAGCTGAGAGTGGTTGCAGTTGGGAACAATTATTGGAGCTAATAAGCTGCCTTGGAGGTGCTTCACTGCACAACTTACTGGTTAATGCACACTTCGTTGGATGCTTCATTGTTCCACAATGCAAGCTGAAATTCTACAACACACATTTTTACTGTGCAGGGGATTTCATCGTAAGAAGTATGTGGTGGCCGATGGTAGTTGAAGGTGACCGACAAGCCTTGACCGATAGTGGTCGATGACTGCAGGAGTGGGAGGAGCTCGTTGGATCTTCGGTGCATAACAGATGTTGGGCTTCAGCTCCTTCTTCAAGCTCTGATCTTTCTCTGACACGGGATCTAATTCCTCTTTCAAGATGGGGGTAGGGTTTTTTTTTATAGAGCCTACGTTGCAATTAAGGAAGAAATCTGCACTACTCTGATCAGGCGGCCTAGGAGATTTCTTCTATTGAATATTGTTCTATGGACATTTAACTATCTAAATTTTGTCGGATAGAGTGATCTTCAGCTCATTTCATCTGTTTTGTCAAGATGCTTGATTTGACTAGAAGCATGTCAGATATGAAATTCGTTTGACAGTCCAATTATACAATGAAAGCTTCTAAAAGTGGTTCAACGACTTGATTTGACTCGGATTGAAGCAATTTTTATGTCATTGTGTTTGTCTCATCGAGCCGATCAGTTTGACTATAAGTTCATTGAAATCAGAATTCTGAATGATTTTTAATTTGAAATTTGCATACTTCTTGTACAAAGAAATTGTCTCAAAATAATCAAAATTTGTTAATTAATGACGCATCCGGAATATATACGAAAAGAGTTCAACAATGTCAAAGTGATTAGCATTTATTTCATAGTGAAATTAAAAAGTAATAATAAACAACCTTTGTGTAACCTATGGTGTATGATTGTAATTTTTTCAGCTAAAATGATTAACTGAGCTTATTAAACTTACCATTAATTAAAATCAACAGTTAAATAAATTTCTAATCATTTCCCGTGTGATTGTTATCTATAAAATTATCTTCAAATCTTACATATGATTATCATTTTCTCAATGCCCTCAAGATTTGACTTATCTAACATACCCACCAAAATAACTTGGTCAATGCAGTCAGCTCCGCTTAATGCAATCTAAGATGTATTTTTTCTCCCTTATTTTTTTTCTTAATTCCAACGCTGGCTAAGAAAATTTTGATCCATTAATATGCAAGTTGTTCATTAGTTTACGCTAAGAAAAATGTGCGTGGGATGATGATCATCTTCTTGTTTGTATTGAATTTGAACTACTATTTCAAACAGTCGGTGATCATAGACTTCTATTTTCAAGAAAATAATTAAGTAGAATTACAAGTAAACGGCAAGGAAAATGTCAAGCATGGGTTAGTATTAAGGTTCTAATGGAAAGCTTGCAAATGCGTTATAGTTAAAGAACAAGCTTAATGTTGAAACTTTTGTCCTTTAGAAAACCCAAAATTCATCTACAAGATCATGATATTACGTGCAAATAGACCATACACCCCTCATATGTATGCGTGGATGCCAGCATGTAATATTTTTTCACAAGCTATATGTCTAGCAATGTAATATTCATATGAAATTTTGAGTTTATAATATTTAGAATGAACTTTGTTCATTGAATTACAAATAAAATTACTTTTATCCTAAATTTTAAAAATGAGTGGTGGATTATAATTAGAATATCATTTTCAAATTTGATATATCAACACTTTTTTTTTTTTTTGACTAACTCAAGAAATTAAGTCTACCAGAGAAAGTCAATCATATGATATTTCTGCCAACAAATCTTGTAAATAATCTAAATGAGAGTATTTGACCAATTGTCTCAAATATCATATGAAGAGGGTAAATCATAAGAGATTTCTAAACTAATCTATATTCACCTAGTTAATATGTGAGACCAATTAACTAACACTTTGAAGTGCATGCCTTAACAAAAGTATTTTCCATTAGCTCACAATAAGAATAATAGCTAGGTTAGGACGTAAGTATATGAGGATTGTAGATATGTTTATAACTTAATTTAACACCAAATAATATCATTATACTCCATCTTTTCCGTAGCATATAATCCTTATTCGTGCATTACAATTAACCCCAAAAGAAAAAGTATTGCATAAACAAGTTAAATATTAAAATCTTGCACTTATTACATCCTCTAACAAATATTAGAATTTTTATTGAAAACTAACAAGAAAAAAATTCCTCAAATTCATAGATGAACAAGACTTTTATATAATTCATATTTACAAAGAAATCAATAACAATACTTTCATATCACAACTTCAATCATGATCAATTTAAAATAGTGTCTCCCCATATTTGTCTTAGCATACATACCCAACCCACGAAACTTTGAAAATAAGTGCTATCTCCTACATAAATTTTGAAATAATTAATAGAAATAAATTTCATATTAGAACCATCTTAACGACTCAAAAATTAAATATGCCAAACAAATAGAAATAACCCAACACAAAACGTCAAAGTTGCACAACTACTTGAATGCATGCAAATGTTGTCAACGTAAAAGTTGCCTTCTAGTGGTGACCAAAACCAGTCTGACCAATGTATTTTTCCTTCTTTATATATAATACTTGTATTTCTTTATAGCAACCTAATATGAGAGGACTCCCACCATTTTTTTTTCTTTTTATTTTTCAAATCCATGAAAGAGACAGCCACAGCCTAGTTTATATGTCTTAGAGCTTTCTTCATCATGTTTGCCCTAGCAATGCTACATTTACTAGCAGCTCCCTTCCCTTTCCTCTTATTATATTCCACTGTCATATCATCAAGACACAATTTTTCATAATTAACATTCTAAAAATATTTTATGTGAATCAAATAAAATTTTGCTTATAATTTAAAAAATGTTTATTCAATGCTGATCATTGCCACGGTGTAGTTTAGATGCAGTTGCGTATTAAACAATGCTTCTCCTCTGCAGGCACAAACACGTAATTATTAAAGGGGTGTCTGTCATTAAGCTAATAGCTTGTCTAATTATTTTTTCTAATCATTTTTTTAATATTAATTTCTAACTGTCCACTGATTAAAATTGCAAGCACAGACATCTGTCATCATCTTTAAGCTCATCCCAATTATTTGGGGCTGAATTTATGAATGCCTTTGTATTAAATTGCGTGATATTTATGATGTCCTATTGATTATATAAGCCTATTCATATTTTATAGCTAGGTCTCATTTTTTATATTTTTTTTATATTAATTTACTATTTTCATATAATAAATGATTTTTTTATCATTCCTTGTATTTCTTGAAACGGTATAATTTTTGTTTACCAATTTATTTTCTATATAAATTACTCTTAATATTCATATTAATTTCTATCACATTCAAATAATATATTATTGAATGAACATATTAATACAAAACTGTCGACGTTTTCAATCTTAATATCAGCCTCTTATCCTTAATTAATAATTTCAAGGTATTATCTTCTTAATACCCCTAAAGCACGTTTCTAATCACTTTACCTTAAGTCTCCAAATTATTATGCAAGCATAAATATTCTTAATCCAAGAAGAAACTGTGGACGTGGGGTGCTAAGTGAGCTGTCAAAAGCAAAGATTAAGGGACTAAAATTATAATTAAGTTGATAATACGTTTAAAGAAGGCGGGTCAAGACATGCAGTTAAAGCCAGAGGGATTATAAATAAAAGGTTTTTAATCAGGTGCAGAGGCAGACACTAATAGGGGGTGGACGCATAATTAATTAACTTGAAGTGACAGAAAACTAAAGAGGAGTGAATGATAAGTAAGATTTTGCTTTCTTCTTGTCTTTTATTTTGATATTAATGATGATGTGGATTAAATTTTTGCTTTGATATGTATAAAAATCTGATAAGAAGAGAAAATACCGCTCAATTCTTATGTGCTTACATATCTGGCACTTAAAAGTTTAATGTTTACAGATATATACCACCTTATCTATGCATGAAAAATGTGAATTTTACGTTTTAAAAGTTTAAATGGTGGTATTTTAGATATGTGTCAAAGATTTGAGTGGTCTACTTGTAAAAAGTAAGAATGCCACCCTTTTTTACATAGAAAATATGATAAGCAAAGAAATTTACGGTTTATTTGAGATTGATTAAATTTACTAGTCTAAAAGCAAGGATATTAAAAAAAATATTTAGAAGAAGTTAACGAAGAACAGAAGCCGAAGATGCAATGTAAATTTTGGATTAATGGAGATTTTTCTGAGAGAGTGGTAAGCACTGGTAAATGATGTTGAGATTAATGTGCAATGATGAGTGTTAATGAAAGTCAACTAATTATGGGCATTGAGTAATGTTGGCAAGTTTGGGAGAAGTCTAAATAGACAGAATAACATTGACAACGGAGTTAAGGTTAGAAATGTAAGAAAAAGTTTAGAATTGTGACTTGTTTGCAACATTTAGAGGGAGAGTTGTAATCTAATTCTTATCTAGAGTTATATTGAAATAATCCACAATTTTATCAATAATTAGCACACCCTGACAATAATTAATAAGTGACTAAACGATCAAGCCACTATGTTAGCTCAATGGGCCCACGAGGCCACGACATAATTTGTTTGGGCTGCCAAACGGTAACTAACAAATATGTTGTGATGGTATCACCCTTCATAAATTATTAACAAACAGAAGGCACCAACACAAGTCTCTTGATTGTAAAAGGACAAACGTGTTGATAGATTAAAAATATGGTGAGCAGATGGATGAGTTGTAACATGATTTAAAGCATTATGCGGTAATCTAATGTCACTAGTTGTTCATGAAATAGTCTCTAATTCAAGTGGTAATCTCCCTATGAGATTGCAGAAATCAAATTTAAGGTCAATGAGAAAAGATGATGGAATTTCACCATTTAGAGGTGAAATATTCTTCTTTCCAAGTGCAATTACATGCTATAGTTGGCTCATGCTTTCATGTAATATAGAGATTGAAATAGCTTTGTAAGTCTAAATCAAAGGAAATGTAACTATAAATAATCTGAGTCACGTCATTGTTATTTAAAGACTAATTTAAACTCTCATCTTTACAATAATTTTAGAAATGGCTTCTATTGAAGGTGGTCACCACCACCAATGTAGCATACTCATTCTAATTTAACCCCTTCAACTCAGGTTTCAAAGGGATGGGTACAATCAAAATTTCAAAAACTTGAGAAAAATGCATAATGTTCATCATATTAATGATAGACAAGTTTCTCTGCCTTGTTAGAAAAATAGTGGGTCGAGTATCAATTTTTGGAGACAATGGAGAGCAACAATTACCAACTTTGAGACCATTGGTTAAGAGGCAATTTTAATCATTGAGCTCGTTGAACTGAGCTCTACTTAATTAATTTGTTTTTAATTATTTTAAAAATTGTTGAAATTGCTTAAATCGACAAAACCCTTGACAAATCAAGGGTTAAGTAGAGTATGGATAACATCTCTAATTGAGGAAGCTCTACACATTCATGGTCAACGATAGTGAGGTGTTTTGCAAGTTGAATTGGATTGCCTTGAAAAGCTTACTTATAATCATTGCTTGAAAATTAGCAAGGTTACTCATGGTTGGACATATTAATTAAAGTGAATTATATCATCGAGATGTTTGAGTGAATTCCAAATTTATGGGTAGATTTTATGAGTGGACTAAAGATTCATATGAGTAGTAAGCTTAGTTGTAGCTTGCAGGAGTTTTAGGTGAGAAGCAAACTCTGAAGAGTAGAGAATCTTATCCTAATGAGGTACTAATCTTGATGAGAGAATTAAGAGATAGAGTTTAATTAGGAGGAACTATTCTATTTTTTTTAGTTTTCCCGAAGTTTTAATATATTTACCTAGCAACTAAGGTTAATGAGCATGTATTCAATCTTAAATGTGAATAATTGAATTTGGTTCATAACATTCGTCAAACTTTGTCACTTCCTTTCACCTTCTTGCTTCTTTGTTCTCCTCTCTCCCTCTTCTATATTATCTTTCATTTCCCCAGTCATTCGTTAATATTTTAATATTTTTTCAGTAATAAGACAATATCACTATTGAAAGTTTAACATCATATAGATAAAGAGTCTCCGATAAGATTTTAATTGAGGCCTGTACAGATTATCTCCATAAAAGTTTGGAATAATGCAAGTCATTTGGAATGTAAACCTTATTAAAATCGAGAATTCAATTTTGCTTATTAGAAACAAGAAGAATATGTTATTTCTATCTTGTTTAATTGGTATATAATCAATTAAATAATCCTACTTATGATTGAAGTCAGAAAATGCTTTCTTAATAGTTGATTTAAAGTAAATATCACTTCTTAATGTAATAAAGTGTTATCATGGGGATAGATTTCTTGATTCGATGATGTTACAATATCTAAATAATTATAAGTAAATTTGAAATTTAGAGGTCTAGAAGCCTTATAAGACTAACATCTTTAATGCTAGGGATAGACAATATATTGAACTTAGGGTTTTGTGATGTTTATGTGTGAAAGCTATTCAATAAAAGAAATCATTCTTTTAAGTAATTTAATTCATTTATATAATAAAATAATAAAAATAAATGTACTTTGCTAATATATGTAGTTTCCATGTACTTTTCTCACACAATGTATAAATGCCATTATTTCAAAATTATTTCAAACTATGACATTAATTAACATGCACCACCAAATCTCATTGCATGTAATTTTGCTTACATTTCTTGAAAGAGAAAAAAGAAAACAAATGGAAGAGAAGTGTTTTCTCATTTTGAGTTGAATATAATATTATTTTGAAATATTTATTTAAATTTGCACTCATTATAAAATATATATTAATAATCCATTAAATATATATGTAATGGTAGACATTTTTATTATTTTTTATTAAGCTAGTATGTTAGAGTTGATGCTTATCCGTTCTTAACTACTGGCTAGTTGACTTAGTTTTTAATTGTAGGCCACTATTGATGAATATCATTATTTAGTTGAAATAGTGAAATAATTTATTTTAAAATGTACCCTGCCAAATGATTGCACATGGAACTTGCACAAAATCCTTGCTTTGACATGGATCTAAGGTTTCTTTACAATTTATATGAAGCACAAGACTTGTAGAGGAGTTTATAGAAAGTCTTATTTTCTATTAGAAGACCCAAGTTCCACGGGAAGAACCAGGTTATGCCCAGGCCAGACAATTTCCCCTCCACTATAACTTATAATTTCTCTATAAAAATAATAAAATTTAAATTTTTTCTTATATTGCTAAGGCAATTTAGTAATTTTGAATCATGTCATGTCCAGAGTGAGCAATTGTCCCCTCTTAGAATTTGTAATTTCTCTATAGAAATAATAAAATTGAATTTTTTTCTCATTGTATATGTATATATGCATGAGAATTTCACTCTTAAAAAGTGATGGTAATGCTATTTTTGATGTGATATATATTGTCACTAGTTGTTCATGAAATAGTCTCTANTCAATGGGCAATATTTAATGATCATATCACTGGTGGTAGGCATATCTAAAGTTGTTGATAAATTACATAACAATATGGCCACACTTTGCTTGTCGGCAGATTTGATTTTAATGATTGTTGTCACTCTCCTTAATACGGTTACATAATGCTGGTTTTCAATGGTAGATGGATAAGTCATCTAACTTCGTACCTCATTTGTTATTTTAAATTAAGGTTACTTCTATTGTGTGTGATATTTAGTATGATTCAATTTCACATGACCATTGAATCTTCTAAGCGGGGTTAACGAGTGCTGGTGTTAACTAACCAAATGTCATTTTCACTAAAATCTAGCACTTTGGAATCATTTACTTTGTTTCCGACCGAAATGTTGCACGGAGATAATTTTAATTAAGACTTTATTTTATGATTTCATAATAAATCAAAGTCTGTTTATGGGGGCATTTAAGTATGTACCACTCAATTCTCATGTATTTACATGTATGATACCTAAAGTTTGCTTTTTATATTACTAACACTCAAATTCTTTCATATCACATCAAATATATCATTGTTTTAATCTTTATAAAGTGAAATACATCTTTTTATACACATACATACATACAATACATATACATATATGTACAAAGTACATACATACACATACATATACATATATACATATCTTTGGGTTGGGGTGGGGCTGGGGAAAATGAAGTTTTTGATGTTAGATATGTAAATCTTTTTTATTTATATTGAGCTATAGAAATTTAATTAGATGAATATTAGTCCGACAAGTTCAATAAATGAGAAGCAAAATGGAAGAAAATGCAAATTGGATTTGTCTCATTATCCATGGACTGGGAGGATAGCCCATTAAGCCATAGATTGGGTGAGTTTAGCCCATTTATCAAAAGCGACTCCTTTTAATGAGATATTGTTTTAATTTTTCAAATCATACGTGTATGATTAAACTATTTTCATCCAAATAATAATAAAATCAATGGCACCAATTTGAAGAAAATAAAAAAAAATTAAAGGTATTAATATAGCATTGGGGCATTTACATACATATCATTCTAATTCTTATGTATTTACATATTTAACTCTTAACTTTTACCTTTGACATTTATCTCACAGGTTCCTATCAAATCAAAAATATCACATTTTAATTTTTAAAAAGAAAATAATTTCTTTCAGGTAGAATGACATGTCTATAAAAAAACTTATTGGTTGCAATAAAGGGAAAAAAGGTCAGGATGACGTGGTAGAGGAAGCGGCTGCAATATAGTGTTTGTGGAAAAACTAAGGAAAACGTTTGGAAAAGTCAAGGAAGAATTAATATACATATGTGTGTGTGGCACTTACCCCGGCCTATTGGTTGTCATCTAAGACATAAGACCCCTCAGATCTAGGGTTAGAATCCCCTCTGACACAGTTGGCTTTAAGGAGGTTGTACTTGAATTGTTAGACACATTAAAGATAGTTAAAGGCTCGTGTGTGTGTGTGTGTGTGTGTGTGTGTGTG
>JXCR01122153.1:0-20933 GCA_002079205.1 Phalaenopsis hybrid cultivar
CTTCACAATCATCAAGCCAATATAGATCATTACTCATTTCTAAAAAATGCTCAAGATTAACTGTCCAACCAAATAAAACTCAACAAATTTTAGATCATTTGATAGTATAGTCAGACAAAAACATATCCTAATGCAACAAATTGATAATGCACCAGAAGAATCTCAAACAAAGTTGACTCGTAAAAGTATCTCTCTAGAGCAACAATGAAAATTAACCAATATAAGAAGTAAAATCTTCATTAAAACAAAGAAATAAAAAAAACATATTTATCCTTCTAGATCTTGCAGTTCATATTTTACTTCTCTAAGATACAAATGTATTTTTCTATAGAGGTAAAAAAATTAATCTATTTTGTTGATTAAAGTAACTGTTTATAAGGACTAATAAATTTTATCTTCTCTTGATCCTCAGGAGAAATAGAGATTTGACGATAGCTGGTATATCCATCTAAAATGCAAAAATATTTGTGCCCAGCTAGCCTATCCAACATTTGGTCAAAATAGGTAAAGGAAAGTGATATTTCCTGGTGTTCAAATTTAATTTTCTATAATCAATGTAGATTTTACATCCAGTGACTTTTCTTGTTTGTATTAATTCATTATTCTCATTTATCACAACAGTAGCACCCCCTTTCTTAGGAACACAGTGAATTGGACTTACCCAAGCACTGTCTGAAAGTAGGATATACTATTACAACATCAAACCATTTTAAAATTTCTTTCTTAACAACTTCTTTCATAAAAAGGTTTAATCTATTTTGAGGATCAGATTTTAGTTCGTGATGTTCTTCCAATACTTTGCATACAAATTGAAGAACTGATTCCTTTGATATCAGTTAACGCCCATCCAAAAGCTTTCTTATATCTTCTTAAAGTTTCCAACAACTTTTGTTATTGTGCTTCAGTTAATTATGAGGATACGACAACATGTAATGTAGATAAATCTCCTAAAAAAAAATATTTTAAATGTGTAGGAAGTGTTTTCATTTTTAGTTCAGGAGGTTTCACAATCGAAGGAATAAGATTTCTATTATTATCCGTAGAATCTAACAGGTCAAATTATTCTTAAACATAATCTAATTCTTCATTACTCAATTCTATAGATTTATCTTAAATTATATTCTCATCTTCATGCTCCAAATGTTCTTCTTCAGTTTTCTTTTCAAATGTATCTGTGAAATATTCATTGCTTAAATAATCATTAATATCCATTATGAAGCATTCCTCATCTCTTCCTTTTACTGGGTATTTCATTGATTTTGATATATTAAATGTAACTTCTTGATCACTGACTCTCACTGTTAACTTTCCTTTCTGCATATCTATCAAAGCTCTTCAAGTGGAAAGAAATGGTCTCCCTAAAATAATAGAAATTTCTTTATCTTCCTCTACATCTAACATAATAATATCCACGAGAAAGATAAATTTATCAAGTTTTACTAAAACATCTTCTATAACTCCTTTACGATAAGTAATCGAATGATCGGCTAATTAAAGAGTTATAGTAGTAGGTAAACTTATCCCAATCCCAATCTTATGAAATTGATAAAGACAAAAGATTAATATTGGATCCCAAATCACATAGAGTTTTTCTAAAAAATCTTTTGTTAATAGCACAAGGAATAGTAAAATCACCAGGATCTTTAAGTTTTTCAGGAAGCTTTTTCTAATTTATTGCACTACACTCCTTACTAACTGCAATAGGCTCATTATCTATAAATTTCATTCTTTTTTATTAATTATATCGTTCATAAACTTCACATAACATGGAATTTGTTCCAGAGCTTCAAAAAATGGATTGTTAATTTTGTAAATTGGTTATCTCTGTTATACTTCTTCAATCATTGAAGAAATGGAGGTGGTGGTCTTTCTATAGTAATTTTCATTGGTTTAATAGGATATTTTGAATCAAGATAAAAATCTTCACTAGAATTCTCCTTTTCCACCCCTTCTTTCTCAACTTCAATATCTTTTTGAACTTTTCTTTCCAATTCTCTTCCACTTCTCAGTTGAATAGCCTTGACTTTCTCTTTATTCTGATCTTTAGGATTAACTTCAACATTACTAAGCAAAGTTTCTAGAGGTCTATTGCTAAGTGCAGTAGCAATACATCTCAACTGATTTTCCATGTTTCTTATTACAGTTCCTTGACTTTGTAGTTGTGCTCCCATTTACAATATTAATTATTCCAATGACAATTTGTTCTCCTTACTCTTAGAATTACTGTTAAAACCTGGAGGGTAATAAGGTTTATATTAATTTTCCCCTGGTTTTGGAATTTCCCAATGGGTTCATAGGATTTTTCTCTCATTACGGATTTATAATATTAGAGTTATTATTACTCCAACTGAAATTAGGGTGATTTGTCCAACCAGGATTAAAATAATTTGAATAAAGATTATTATTTCGGTTATTTATTGCATTTAAAGTTTCATATGATGATTGATAATCTATCATTTGTACCAATAAAGTTTCCTCAAGCACGGAAGGTGTCTGAGAATAATTCATCCCATATTGATCTATCTTCTTTGATATTGCAACAATTTGAGAAGCCAAAATAGATATTGCATCAGAATCATGAATACTATCTACTCTTTTTGGAGTTACCCTTTCAGAGGGCCATTGAAAATTATTACTAAACATCTCTTTAATTAAAAAATATGCTTCATTGAATGTTTTTGACATTAATGATCCACCAGCAGCAGCTTCAATTATAGATCTAAAAGATCAAACTAATCCATTAAAAAAAAGTTTGATCTGGTAATGCATGGTGTGGTCACTTCCTAATAAGATCTTTAAATCTTTACCAAACTTCATAAATTGATTCTCCTTCAAACTGACAAAAAGATATGATATCATTTCTAACCTTAGTAATTTTTTATGGTGGAAAATCTTTAGATAAAAATTTTTGTGATAATTCTTCTCAAGTTCTGATAGATCCATGTGATAAAGAGTTTAACCACACTTAGCTTTATCTCTTAATGAAAAAGGAAAAATTCTAAGCCTGACGGCATCATTTGACACTCCATCATATTTAAATGTAGCACACAATTCTAGAAAACTAACAAGATCTAAGTTAGGATCTTCAGTCAATGTTCCCCCAAACTGGTTGTTGTGTTCCATTTGGATAATAGTAGGTTTAATCTCAAATGAATTAACAGTTACAACATGGTTTTGTATACTCAAATGAGTTTCATCTGTTGTAGGATTAGCATAATCTCTTCAAGGTCTCTGATGGTGTTCCTTTCAATTCCTCAATTGTTTAAGTTTGTGGTCATTTTGTTCAAATTTTCTCATTCTTTTTATTATTTTTAAAATTTTTTAATAGTTCTTTCTAACTTTGAATCGGAAGGTACTAAACCTTCAGATCTTAAACTATGCATACACAAACACAATAAGTAATTAAAATAAGTAAACACACTAAAATATAAAAATATTTATTAAATTACAATTTTCTTAATATAAGTTTTTCAGTTCAAATAAAGTCTTCTAAATTATAAAGTAATTTACCATTACTCCTTGACAACATCGCCAAAAACTTGATGCAGGTTTTTATGCATGTGATGTAAGTGTCTTTCAATACTAAAACACACACGACAAAAAATTAGTAAATATGCAGATCAATCACAATAAAAATCACTTCAGTATAAAAAGTTATATATTTTAAAATCTTTAAGCTGTCAAACTAAAGAATTGCGCAAGTATACATATCGCTCAAGTAATAAAGGGCTCTAATGGAGTCCTGAGTATCAATTCCATATGAAGGTGGAAATTCTTATGGTTATAATGTAAAACACAATATTCAAACTATGAAAACTTCAAGTAATAAATACAGTTTGAAAGTAAATTTAATGTATGCCAAATGAAATGTAGCTAAAAACTAAGTTAACTAAGCTAATTTCTAAAATTCAAAGTTAAACTTACTAAGACTAAATAAAGTTTGGTAACGAAGAGTTCAAATTTAAGAAAGAACATTCCCCTTTATAATGAGTTTATAGTTAATGAAATAATTAAAATCATTTAAAATTATATATAAAATTTTATTGTGTCAAATAGGAGCAATCCTATTCTTTACCATTAGTCGAGTGCATACAAAACATTGGCTAATCCAGAGCTTGGTCCCTAAATCTGTGGTTAATTTGAGAGGATACTGGCTCTCACTCCAGAGCTCCAACTTCTCCCTCCCCTGAGGGGTAACAATCTTGCTGTAGTTTCCAAGCAACTGGACCAAATTAGGGATTTTAGCCTATCACCCTAAAATCTCTAATTATATGCCCATCAAAATATATTTCCCTATTTATTTGCACTCAACTCCATGGACTATGTTCTCACCTATGAAATTGAATGTGAATCTTACTATGTTTTAGAAAGCACAACCCTTTCGGATATTATGTTTCTCAACAAATTTTAACATTTCAATTGGTCAAGTAAAAAAGCAAATGAAGATCAGAGTTCAAATCATCATAATTTACTGACATTTAAAACCTTGCACAAAAATATTAATTCTTCACAAAACCATATCTCATTATAGGGAGAAAGATAAACAAGACTACTCAGAATTCATGAAAATGATACGACAAAACATGGACTTTCTATATAAAAACAAGTCTACACAACAAAGTAAGGAAAGAACACAACTTATCTCACACTCGTTCTCAAGTAAATCTCTTGAAGCTCCCTTTAAGCACTTTCTCTATTTACATACACACTCAATTCTCTCTTAGAATGTAATAAAAAAGAAGTCTCTCACCTTCCCTCTCCTCTTACAACTCTAGAAGAAAATCCTCTCTAAAACCTAACTCTCCTCCAAAGACTCTAAATGCCACCCCTACTAAAAAGTTCCCTCTAGACTTTTTAATAGTGGTGCTAGTCTCTTCTCTAGAGAAATTCAAAATTCGCTCCTTTTTCTCAAAAGGCACACCTTTTCACATCAAGAGACAAATCCCTTCATCCAAAAGACATATCTTTTCATTCAAGAGCCTTTCCTAAGTGTTAAGATGCATTGAACCACTTCATGGGGCATTTGAATTACTTGGAGGCTTCTAGAACCTCTCAAAAATAGTCAATAACTGCCATCAATTCATTCAGATTCATCTTTGGCCCTTTGGCATCTGTTTACTAGAGTTTCTCCCTCTTCACTGAATTTTGGCATCTCTGGCACCATTCTGGCACCTCTGGCACTGCTTCTCTACAAAATGGTACCAGTTTTGGCACCTCTAGCACCAGTTCTAGCGCCTCTTGCACCAGTATGCTGAAAAACTACATTTTAACTCCAAATTTCTTCCTTTTTGCTCTTTTTGCTCCAAATGCCTAAAATCAATATACTTGCAACAAAACATGAAAATTTCATTCTTTAAAGTGCAATATCAACAAATTTAAGCATAAAATATATAAATTTACACTTTTTTTAGTGTATTAGAGATCCAGGCAAGAAACTTTTCTTTAAAAATAAGACATTTTACCCTTAAAGAAAAAATGCTCCTTGATCTTTTTAGTTAGAAGATCCATAGTAACATCATAAACATGAATTGTAGGCTTAAAATGACCTACATCTCGAGGAGATAAGGACCTCCTAGAAATTTTAGATGGGACATGGTCCATGCAACCAGACATTGCAACAAAGCAATTCTCTGCCAGGGGAATCTGAACCTCTTTCTAATCATAAATTGAAATAGAGAATAAAATTAGTTGCTAATCCCGATGCTAAAACTGCAACAGCTTTATTCTGGTCCTCTAGGCCCTTCTGACAAACGTATTGATAAGAAATACCTCGAAGGGACACAAAACAAAGGTAGCAGAGACAACAGCTAAACCAATAAATGATGACATCATAGAAGTAACTATGACTTATCTAGAGTTATTAGATGATTCACCATCTACAGAAATTGATATCCTTGAGAACACAAAGGGATCAACCAAAATCTTAGAAAAGATAGAAGGGCATTATGGCACATCAACATCAGGTACCAGCCTTTTCCTTGTAAAAGAGGTCGTACCAACACGAGCTATTATAGTTGGAGTAGTTTTGTATGCTCGACTCATTTTCCTTAGAATAGAAACTTGATAGATGACTTAGAGGGCATAGGATTACCCAAGGTTATCATTATAGGGTGCTGGAATGAACCAAAAGTCATAGTCCATTCTTCTATATAGAAAATACTGGGTGAAAAAGAAATAGAGTTTTGACCCGACCCATAATTATGCGGTATAGCTTCCAAAAGATGGAAAAAATTTTGACCCAATTTATATTTAGTGGCTAGTGTGCAAAATCAAAATGTTATAAAATTTATAAAATAGTTTACACATTAGGGGTACTAAGCAAGTATACATATCATTTTAAGTAATATGGGGTTTTCTTTTAAGACCACAGTATCAATCATACAGAGAAGTGAGGTAAGAAATCCCTTAGGCTAATTCTAGTCTACTACTATCAAGCCNTTAGGGGTACTAAGCAAGTATACATATCATTTCAAATAATATAGGGTTTTCTTTTAAGAACACAGTATCAATCATACAGAGAAGTGAGGTAAGAAATCCCTTAGGCTAATTCTAGTCTACTACTATCAAGCCCTTGTTTGGAATGTCAATTAAAGTTATTTTTCTAAAAATTAATTTTAAATGAAAACCTTAAATAAAAAGCTAACTTTTCTCTATATAAATATAACTTTTTTGAATAAACTAGTTTGGAGAAGTTTGAGATGTTCAAAACTACCCTTCTTGTGCAATGACCTAAATATTGTGTAGGAATGAAATGCCTAAAATATAATGTTGTCAGTGAAAAATAAGAGCATACCTATTCTTTACCCCCTCTCAGTGCTTGCAAAGAACGTTAACTAATCTAGAGTCTCTCACCAGCTTGTGTAGTAGTGTTGAGTAGATTCTAACCTCTAACACTAGAAACATCAACTCTACACCCATGAAGAAATATCTCCCTATCTATATGCACTGCTCTCAGGTGATCAAAATGGCTCTGCTCAACATGAAATGTGGTACTTTCTATTTTGGTGAAATCACAGCCCTCCTGGGTCATTATGTTTCACAATGGATTTTAACCTCACAAGTGATCAGTTTACAAAGTCAATTAAGAGTTTGTGAAAATACAATCACATTAATTAAATAATAGAATATCATAGCAAATGTAAATTCCTAAACATGCATTTAGTTCATTGCACAAGAAAAATAAAATGAAGATAATGATATAAGAAGAAAAAGGATTGATAGAATTAAGTAAGAAAATTATGTGCCAACAAGGAACATATGTTTACCTACCTTCTTTTGAGTGTATAGGAAAGCTTAGTATTCTATTAGTTTTATGCAACTATCTATCACCTAGTAACATCTAATAGAAATAAATCATTAAATTATAATTCCTTAAAAGTTGCTTTGTCGCCTAAACTATTTTATTAGCCAACTGATCAATGTGAGTGCACTCATACTGCAAGATCACTGCTCTCCCGAGTCTTGGTTTCAATTATAGCAAATTTTAATATAATTTATTGCCACTTAAGTAATGTCAATGAAGCAAAGGAGATATTACTCATCACATGAAAATAAAAATAATTTTATCATAAAATAAATTTTCCTACACATGCCACTGCTTCATTTTAAAAGAAAAGAGTAAAGAAAACTACTTACAAAGCATGGATAAAAAACATAGAAAACTTCATTTAAATCAAATAAAATCCAGTAGAAAGTGTTTACAACAATTAAAAAAAAATGAAGAACATAATACTTAGCCTTTTCCCTCTCAAAACACGAAGAAAACCTCTCCAATAAAGTTTCCTGTCGATTCATGCGCTGCTCATACTTTCTTAATCATATCTCTTAAAATCCCTCAACAATCTCCCCAAAGAATATGGAAATCTACATCTCCATAATCATGCCAAAATCCTCTCTCTAATATTCTTGTTTCTCTCTCAATCACTTCTTTGATTTCTTCTCATGAGAGGCGCCAAGCCCCTCTATTTAAAGAGATACAAAAACCCCTCCTTTCTCCAAGAGACACATCTTGTCATCCAAAAGATACACCCTTTCACTCCAAGACACATCTCTTCATCCAAAAGCCTTCATAAGTGTATAGATTCATTTAACAACTCCATGGGGCATGCAAGTTGCCTAGAAGCTTCCAGAACATCCCAGAATAGCCCGAAATTGCCCAAAACCCATCCAAAAACTGTCTTGGACGCTATATCACCCAGAATTGGCACTATAGCGCATGTTTCTAGCCATGACTAGCATAGTGTCAGTCTAGTTGCTATAGTGCCACCCTACAGACAACACATCTGTTTTACTCCGTTTTGGCTCTGTTTTACCTCATTTCAGCTTCGTTTTGCTCCAAGTGTGATACCTACAAGATAGACATAAAAATAAAATTTACTTAAAGTGTAATTTCATTAAAAAAATTTGATTAATATAGATGAAATTAAGCATATAAATTCATATTAAAATTAACCAAAACAAATTTTCTTCCTTACTCAATTTGGGTCCAAATTGCACCGTTTTTGCTACATCTTCGCTAAAACTCCAATTCTTGTATCTGAAACAAAAAAAGAAAGTAAAATGCCTTCCTTTAAAGTGCAATATCATAAAAAATGTGCATAAAATGATCATGAAATGCACACTAGAAATAGGTAATTTTCAGGTGGATCATTCCCCCAAACTTAAACATTACTTGTCCTCAAGTAACCCTTTGTATTATGTAAAATTATAACTTATGGTAATGAGTTTTAATTAAAGATTTATATAGTTTTTATATTATAAATGAAATAGTAAAACTTTAAAAAAAAATTTCAATGACTAAGATTAAAATTAAAATGTAAGAAGATCTAGTAGTCAAATCAAATAGTTTTGATTTTCTATTTATTTCAAGAATACTTGCAATTTATCATATTGAGAATACTTAGAATAATTACAAGAAAAAGAATTACATGAGAACTATATTAGTAAGGATGCTAATACTTAAAAACTAGTTCAGAAATGTAATTAAGTCTCTTTCCTTAAGATGATTCAAGTGACGCCAATGTTTTATTAGGCATCTTCTTAAGCTTCTCATCACATATTTTTCTTTTTTGATTTCCTTTTTCTTTTGATTTTTCTTTTTCTTTTTCTTTTTTGATATCTTTCAATTCTTTCTTTTCTTTTCATGTCATGTGAGGATTACTCTATCTGGATAGCCTTTAATGATTTTGAACTTAACCATCCCTATCTTAAAGTTAAAAATTTCTCACATTTCTTTGCTTAATAAATGTGTATTTAGAATTAATAAGACTTTTCATAGAGTCTCAATTCTTTCCTTTTAATTATAAATCTAAGATCTTTGATATTTCAAAAAATACAGTTTTCATTACATTAAATAGTGAAAGTATGATCTTATACTTTTTTACTAAAATATCTTAACTCTAGAACTAACCTGTATTATTAAAAACTTTTGCTTAAGCTTCTATAATATTTTATAAAATAAAAAATATAGTTATCTAAAGCTAACCCAACATACTACAGGTTGAGTTAAAAGAATTTTAAAAATATAGTTCTTTGAGGACTAATAAGGTCCAGTTTCAAAAAGTTTTGCTCCCTTCCCCCAAACTTAAATTTTTGAATATTTTGCAATCAATTCCATAAAATATAGAAGGAATAAGAAGTAAAAGCTAAATCTACCAGCTACTACATCATCCTATCAAATTCATATACATGTATAATCAGGATAAAATGACTGCAGAAGAAAGAAAATTAAGCCTAAATCATGCTTGCAATAAAATTAAACTAAAAGGAAGTATACTAACTTTAAATTTTCTTTTTCTTCCTACTCCCAAACTTATTTTTTAACATGCATAGTATTCAATACAGAAAATTTAAGCAGCAAGAAAAACAGTTCAGAAATTTTATCCACCACAAATTTTTATCAGAAATATCTACAAGTATTCATCATGACAGAACAATATGTAATAGAAAGTAAATCAAAACTAAACATGCCAAAATAAAATTGAACTAAAGAAAGGTCTAACAAGTAGGTCAGATATCAGCATAAGAATATAAATTTAAGTGTTCTCCAAATCTTCTATATTGTTGCAATAAAAATACAAACATACATGTTAAATGAGGTTAATTCTTCCTTTAACTCATTGTGTCTCACTAGCTTACTTCAAATTTTTAATTGACTTAGTACACTAATAAATTTGGTACTTTTAAATGATTATATAAGGCCTAACTCGATGAATATGATTATCTTTAATATATTGGCTCACGTGCACCAATATGAGGCATCACCATATCCCTTTAAGTATGCACCTCTAACAGTATAAAAATAAGTGTAAGATCATTTAAATGTTGCTCATCAAATAGGTTTGCGACTCCTACCAAATGAAAAAAAAGTTAGAGAAAGGAAGTAACAAAATTGAGATGGATTTGCACTATCCAAATTCAAAATGTCTCCTGTAAAACTCAAATTTGGTTAAGACCTAAGTCAAAATGGACTCGTTAATCCAACTACTACATGAGATTATATACAAGTTTAGCCACAATAATAAGAAGCTAAGGAATTACTTCCCTCATGACACACAAAAATCAAATCAAACCACTAAAAATCTAAAAATTCACCAACGTCAATCAAACTGATNCTTTTAAATGAAAATCTTAAATAAAAAGCTAACTTTTCTCTATATAAATATAACTTTTTTGAATAAACTAGTTTGAAGAAGTTTGAGATGTTCAAAACTACCCTTCTCGTGCAATGACCAAAATATTGTGTAGGAATGAAATGCCTAAAATATAATGTTGTCAGTGAAAAATAAGAGCATACATATTCTTTACCCCCTCTCAGTGCTTGCAAAGAACATTAACTAATCTAGAGTCTCTCACCAGCTTGTATAGTAGTGTTGAGTAGATTCTGGCCTCTGACACTAGAAACATCAACTCTACGCCCATTAAAAAATATCTCCCTATCTATATGCACTGCTCTCAGGTGATCAAAATGGCTCTGCTCAACATGAAATGTGGTACTTTCTATTTTGGTGAAATCACAGCCCTCCTGGGTCATTATGTTTCACAATGGATTTTAACCTCACAAGTGATCAGTTTACAAAGTCAATTAAGAGCTCATGAAAATACAATCACATTAATTAAATAATAGAATATCTAAGCAAATGTAAATTCCTAAACATGCATTTAGTTCATTATACAAGAAAAGTAAAATGAAGATAATGATATAAGAAGAAAATGGATTGATAGAATTAAGTAAAAAAATTATGTGCCAACAAGGAACATATATTTACCTACCCTCTTTCGAGTGTATAGGAAAACTTAGTATTCTATTAGTTTTATGCAACTATCTATCACCTAGAAACATCTAATATAAACAAATCATTAAATTATAATTCCTTAAAAGTTGCTTTGTCGCTTAAACTATTTTATTAGCCAACTGATCAATGTGAGTGCACTCATACTGCAAGATCACTGCTCTCCCGAGTCTTGGTTTTAATTACAGCAAATTTTAACATAACTTATTGCCACTTAAGTAATGTCAATGAAGCAAAGGAGATATTACTCATCACATGAAAATAAAAATAATTTTATCATAAAATAATTTTTCCTACACATGTCACTACTTCATTTTAAAAGAAAAGAGTAAAGAAAACTACTTACAAAGCATGGATAAAACACACAAAAAAATTCATTTAAATCAAAGAAAATCCTCTAGAAAGTGTTTACAACAATTACAAAAAAAATGAAGAACATAATACTTAGCCTTTTCCCTCTGAAAAAAGAAGAAAACCTCTCCAACAAAGTTTCCTGCCGATTCATGCGCCGTTCATACTTTCTTACTCATATCTCTTAAAATCCCTCACCAATCTCCCCAAAGAATATGGAAATCTACATCTCCATAATCATGCCAAAATCCTCTCTCTAATATTCTTGTTNTTAGGTTTAATGTCGTCGGTCCGACAAATGGTTCCTCTTGGATCAAATTTCCATTTAAGTGACCTTGATCAATCACCCAATCTTTTTCGAATCTAGGATTCCTACAAAATCCTTAAATTTTAAGTTTTCTTTCAGCTCTTCCTTTTCAAATTGTTTCATATCATTATTCCTCATGTTTCTTTCTAGATCTAATGTTCTTCTAATGATTTTTTTGATTTGCATATTAATTTCATCCTAGAGATTTATAAGAAATAGATCTCTATTAGATAGTTCAAGATCTCCCAAAACTTGGATCAGATTCTCTCTATACAATTCAGATTTTAGATCAAATTTTACTAGGTAGTCTTCTGTAAGTTATCTTCCAATTCTTCCACTTAGGGCTAATGAAATGGTGAAGGAAGTCTTTTTTATATTTATCTTGGTTGATAAAATATGTTTTTCTAATTCCTTAGGAATTTCATCCTTTGGTCTTTCAATCACTTTTTCCTCTTTCCTCATCTTAACATTTATTTGAACCATATTCTCCAATTCTGTTCACTTACTTAGTTGGATAGCATTATCTTGTTCACCATTCTTCTCCTCAGGGTTTGTCTCGAGGTTGTTAGGTAAAATCTCTTGGGGGGTAACTATTAATTGAATTAATAATCTGCCCTAGCTGATTTTCTATATTCTTTATTGCAACCCCTTGAATTTCTAGCTGACTCTCTATTTGAATAACAATCTCTTCTAATAAATTTGTCTCCTCATTATGTGGGTTAAAGTTAAAATTATGAGGTAAAGAAAGTCCAATATTAATATTGTTCTGATTATTCCAATTACATGTCTGATTAAATTTATTATCTTCCTAAAATTGGTTTTCTCCTCAAAAACTATTATTCTAGTTAAAGTTTGAAAAATTTTTCAAACCTGTGTTGTAATAATCAGAATGAGAATTGTATATCTCATGGCTAGTTTCAAAAGAGCTAGTCTCGATCAATTGTCCAAATGAATTTTCCTCAATATTTAAGGGGCCTTGAGGATCACTTTCTACATATTGATCTTACTTCTTCGCAATATCGGCAACCTGAGAAGTTAAAGTATTAAGCATATCTTCTTGAAAATTATCTACCCTATGGAGGTTTACTTTATCACAAGATTAGCAATATATTCATTATATTGTCGATTCGCCTTTTTCACATTAAATTCATGGAGTCTTTTCTGATTCGTAATCCTTCTACAAGTTCTATGTAGATCTGAGTTGTATAATCTAAGTTCTGCAGTACCTGAACGATGCATACAAGTCTAGAGTCTTAACAAGTAGGAAAGATCTCTAAAATATTTTTGGTATTTTTTATTTTTTTATATAAACACACAATAATGAAACGCACTAGATAATAACACTATAATTTCTAAATCTAAGTCTTACTGGTTCATCTAAAATTCTCTTAAACTTCTTAACATAGCTTCCCAGGAACAGTGCTAAAAACTTGACCCGGTCTATAATTACGCAGTAATTTAGCTTCCAAAAGATGGCAAAAAACATGACCCGATTTATATTTAGTGGCTAGTATGTAAAATCAAAATGTTATAAAAATTAGAAAATAGATTACACACTAAAGGTACTATGCAAGTATACGTATTGTTTCAAGTAATATAGAGTTTTCTTTTAAGACTCCAGTATTGATCCCATAGAGAAGTGAGGTAAGAACTCCCTTAAGCTAATTCTAGCCTACTACTATCATGCCTTATTTTGGAATGTTGATTAGAGTGATTTTTCTAACAACTACTTTTAAATGAAAATTGTAAACATAAAGATAAATTTTATGGATATAAAGATAACTTTTCTAGATAAATTGGTTTGGAGAATACTAAGATGTTAAAAACTACCCTTCTTGTGCAATGACCTACATAATGTGTAGGATTGAAATGCTTAAATGATAATGTTGTCAGTGACAAATAGGATCATACATATTCTTTACCCCCTCTCAGTGCTTGCAAAGAACATTGGCAATTTTAGAGTTTCTCACCAGCTTTTGTAATAGTGTTGAGTAGATTCTAGACTCTCACTTCCAGATTACACACTATGCCCTCTCTATAAGACCTATTAAGGACCCTTATGATCAAAACTCTAAACTGAATTGATAAATGAATCTCGTATATCACCCTATAAACATCAATTCTATGCCCATCAAAACTTATCTCACTATCTATTTGCACTCCCCTCAGAAGATCACAACGATTCTGTCCAAGATGAAATGTGGTACTCACTAGTTGGGTGAAATCATAGCTCTCCTAGGTCATTATGTTTCACAATGGATTTTAACCTCACAAGTGATCACTTTGCAAAGTCAATTAAGAGTCTGTGAAAATACCATCACATTAATTAAATAAGAGAATAACTAAGCAAATCTAAATTCCTAAACATGCATTTATTTCATTGCAGAAGAAAACTAAAATGAAGATAATGGCACAAGAAACAAAAGGATTGATAGAATTAAGTAAAAAAATTATGTGCCAACAAGGAAAATATGTCTACCTACCCTATTTCGAATAGGTAAGCCTAGTATTCTATTAGTTTTATGTAACTTTTTGTCACCTAGAAGCATCTAATAGAAACAGATCATTATTAGTGCACTCAAGTTGCAAGATTACTGCTCTTCAAAGTCTAAACTATTTTACTAGCCAACCGGTCATTGTAAGTGTCTCAAGTTGCAAGAGCACTACTCTTCCAATTCTTAGTTTCACTTACAATAGATTTTAACATAACTTATTGTCACTTATGTTATGTCAATGAAGCAATGGAGAAATTACTCATCACATGAAAATAAAAAAATTTCTATCATAAAAACAAACATGCCACTACTTCATATTAAAAGGAAAAAGTAAAGAAAACTACTTACAAAGTATGGATAAAATATAATAGAAAACTTCAGTTAAAAAAAAGAAAATCCAGTAAAAAGTGTTTACAATAATTACAATAAAATGAAGAACACAATACTTAGCTTTTTTCTCTCTAAAAGAAAGAAGAAAATCTCTCCAACAAAATCTCCTACCAATCCATGTGTCACTCATACTTCCTTCCTCATGTCTCTCAAAATCTTTCACCAATCTCTCCAAAAAATGTGAAAATCTACATCTCCATACTCACTCTAAATTCCTCTCTATTCTCCCTATCTCTCTCCTATTTACCTCTCTAATTTATTTTCATGAGAGGCATCAAGCCCCTCTATTTAAAGAGATACTAAAACCCCTCTTTTCTCTAAGAGACACATCTCTTCATCCAAAAGCTATCATAAGTTTCCAGATTCATTTATCCACTCCATGGGGCATGCAAGTTGTCCAAAAGCTTCCAGAACATCCTAGAATGCCCCAGAATCACCCAAAACCCATCCAAAAAATCATTTGTGTTATAGCACCCAAAATCAGCCCTATAGTGTCAGTTTCTAGTCATGACTGACGCTATGGCGCCAGCCTAGGCGCTATAGCGCCACATTGCTGGAAGCACACCTGGTTTGCTCCGTTTTGCCCTGTTTTAGCTCTGATTTGCTCCTAATGTAATGCCTAAAAGATAAAAATGAAAATAACCTTTATTTAAATTTTAAATTCACTAAAAAATATGTGATAAACATAGATTAAATTGAACATAGAAATTCATATCAAAATGTGCTGGATTAAAATTTTCTTCCTTACTCAATTTGGCTTCAAATTGAACTGTTTTTGCGTCATTTTTACTAAAACTCCAATTCTTGTACATGAAATCAAAAACATGCAAAATGTCTTTCTTTAAAGTGCAATATCATAAAAAATATGAATAAAAGGATCACGAAATGTACACTAAAAACATGTAATTTTTTGGTGAATCAAATTACCCCTAGATGTTTGGTCATAATCAATCATTGACTGTCCATTTTTTTCAGTCAAAAGAGACATTGATTGAGCTCAAGAATAACTTTAAATAACAATAAAAAATATACAACAACACCAATGCTTATAAAACATTTTAACTAAAATGTTGAACATCACCAATTACTTATGACATGCAGCAATTAAAATGATGAGGATACAACAACACAAATTATGTATGAAACCCATTAACTGAAATGTTGAGGATGAGTAAGAGATGGAAGTGTTTCAAGTAACTGATCATAGAAATTGATACATAGATTGAATCTAAGGTCTCAAAGGTATCAAATAGTGACACAAATATGGAACTAGGTCAAGAAAATGTAAGTAAGACTCCTGAAATGGAAGGAGAGACTCATCCCCAGCAAAATCACTATATTTATTTTTGTTCTTTTTAAAAATCAAAGTCCATAGCTTTTCTGATTATCATCTTATAATTCTCTTTTCCAAATAGTCTTGTTTCCCAAATCATTGAAATAATTCAGAGAAGAAGAGAGATTGGAAAGAAATACAATACGACATAACTAGGCATATAAATTAAAAAGGGCATAAAGAACTAATATAAGATTATCTTCATGTGATAGGACAAGAGCATATGTTCAAAAATGAGATCAGATAAAGAAACTCTGAAATACATATTCACGAAAGTACCCTATATAAGCAACCCACATAACCAGAGAGCCAAAATTATATATTTTTTCTAGTGTTATGAGTAACTCCTAAAGAAACATGTCCCTTTTATTAATACCAACTTTAAGTATTAAATAATACTCTCAGTAATATGAATCCTACTTACATTTTGTTGATAATTAGTGAATGAGTAAATTAAAGGTATATGATTATCCTAAATAGGAATATCTCAGTGCTTTAATGCCTATGCCAAGCCATAAGGGGAGAGGGTGAATCCCTCACATCTTAAATGGGTAGAAGCTTATCGGTAAATGAGGCATACAAAATAACCCAATCATCTTGAAAAGGGTCATTCAAATGCTTCAAAGCCTATACCGGTCCATAAGAGTACAGGATGAATCCCTGTATCCTAAATGGGTGGTGGCCTGTTATAAAATGGGGCCTACGAGATAACATCAATGAATTCTTAAAAGGAGGATTTAGCTAAAAAGGGGTTTACTAATAAAAAAGTAGAGAAGTTCAAAGGTGGGTTGGGACTTCATGGATTTGTCATCCCAGCTATTAAGACTATCTAAGTCTACTTGATCATAAAGGTAGTAAACCCAATCTGACCAGAGATCCCTTGTTAATAAACCATGTGTTGCCTCGTCTAAGGAATTTTGATAGCCTAAATTCAATGGAATTAGACTTCTAATTTCTTATGACCCTTGCGAGTGAAATTCATAGAAGTAAGACTTGTACATGCCAAGAAATTTGCCAAGAAGCCTCTTAAATAGAGGAAAAAAAGGTTCAACTGCAAAGCTGAGCATTTCCACAAAAGAAATACACCTAGTTTGGCTTGGGGAGCCTCTACCACCCCATTCGTTTTAGAAGAACTCCTAGGTATGCTTGGCCAGTTGATTAGAGAAGCTTAAGTACTTCTCTACGGGACATACATGAATGATGTAGTTTTCTAAATCAATCTTTAATATTAAAGCACTATGAATTATGACTTAGAAGATAGCCATACATGCTAAACCATTTCGAAACCAACCTGAAGGCCATTAAAAAAAAGTAAATGCTGATTTTAAAGTGATTATATTTTAATCTTAAATTATGATTAACATTAATCTTTTATTCTTAAGTTTCTCTAAAAAGATATATTCTTGATCCTAAAGAGCCTAAATGTTATATATAAAGAGCTTTCAAACAAACCACAATAAAATAAAATGCTAATTACAACACTCACCATGAAAGAAAACAAGCCACATGAATAAATAAGAAAGGTCGGGTGTTGATGGGTGAATGATGATACACTTAAAAATTACCTACTTTTTCATATATATTTTATGCTCAATTTTAATGATTTTTAAAGATATTACACTTTGAAAGAATTTATTTTGCATATTTTTGGTTTCAAGTACAAGAAATGAAATTTTGGAGAAAATAAAGCAAAAATGGTGCAATTTGGAGTAAAAACGAGTAAGAAAGAAAATTCTGACTCGGTACATTTTGATGTCTTTCTATGTTTAATCTACTTTATGTTTTTTTAATATTTTTTAATAAAATTACACTTTAAAGAATGGTTGTTTTCATGCTTATTTTATAGGAATATATGTTAGGAGTGAAACACAACTGAAATGTGGCGAAACAGAGCTGAAATGGAGCCAAATGAAGCAAAACAGTGAAGCTGGTGCAAACCGGTGCATGATGCACCAAACCGGTGCATGATGCACCAAAATTTAGATAACTGGCACATGATGCACTAGAGACAGCATTTTGCATATTAAGGAAGTTTGAGACAAATTTTGCTTGAATTTACAAAGGGACACTTGTTTTAAACACCTCTTGGAGTGATTCAATGCATCTAGACACTTTGGAATGTTCTTTTATAAAGGGATATGCCTCTTGGATCAATGGACATGTCTTTTGAATTCAAAAGAGTTGACTTTTGGAGAAAATTTTGGAGGGAATTTTGAATTCTTTTTGGAGGGAGGCAGCCTCTTATAAAAGAGAGAGATGTCTTGGGCTAGAAGAGGAATTTTGGGGGCGTGAGTGTGTGTGTGTGGCGTGGAGAAGAAGAAGACAAGAGAGAAAGAGAGAAAGTCAAGGGCTTGGATATTTTCTTCAAGGATTGTAAGAGGAGAGGGAAGGTGAGATATTTCTTTTTCATTACACTTTTAAGAGAGAATTGAGAGTTCTTGTAAAGAAGGAAAGTTCTTGAAGAGAACTTCTAGGGTTTCGCTTGGGAAGGATTGTGAGATATGTTGTGTTGTTTTATTTCTTTATTTTGTAAACTTATTTTTATATATGAAATTTATGTTTTCTTGTATCCTTCTCATAAATTCTGAGTAGTCTTCTTTATCCTTCTCCCTACTTTGAGATATGATTTTGTGAAGAATAGATTTTGTTTTATTCAGTTTTAAATGTAAAAAATTTGTGATGATTCAAAATTCAATCTTCATTTACTTTTTAATTTAGCCAATTGAAATGTTAATATGTGTTAAGAAACATATGTTCTGCAAGGGCTATGATTTCTACAATATAGTGAGAATCACATTTGATTCCATGGGAAAAGATTTCATCCATGGAGTTAAGTGCAAAGAAATAAGGAAATATACTTTGTTGGATGCAGAATTGGAGATTTTAAGGTGACAGATTAAAATTCCCAAATTTGTCTAGTTGATTGAAAACTAATGCGAGATTGTTAGCCCTCAGGTGAGGGAGTAGTCGGAGCTCTGGAGTGGCAGTCAGTATCCTCCCAGTCTAACCACATAATTAGGGACCAAACTCTGGATTAGTCAATGTTCTTTATGCACTCAGAAGAGGGTAAAGAATAGGATTGCTTCTATTTTGCATAAAACAATATATATACATATTTTCAAATGATTTTAATTACTTCACTAACCATGTACACATTGTAAAGGGAAAGGGTTCTTTCTTAAATTTGAAACTTTTCATCACAAGACTTAGTTTAGTCTCAGTAAATTTAACTTTGAAGTTTAGAAATTAGTTTAGTAAATTTAGTTCTTTTAGTTACATTTTCTTTAACATTAATTAAACCTATTTTAACTTATCTTTCTTACTTTAATTTTTTATAGTTTGAATATTGTGATTTATGTTATTATCATAAGAGTTTCCATCTTCTAAACTAAGACTTGATAGTAATATACTAGAATTAGCCTAAGAGATTTCTTACTGCACTTCTTTGTGGGATCAATACTGGGGTTTTTAAAGAAAGCCCTATATTACTTGAAGCGATACATGCACTTGCGTATAACACCTAGTGTGTGAGCTATTTTATATATTTTATATAAAATTTCTATTTTGCACATTAAAAACTTAATATAAATTTGGTCAAGATTTTGGCCATATTTTTGAAAACCAAATTACTGCATAATTTTCGGAATAGGTCAAGTCTTTGGCACTGTATCGGGAATTTAAATTGACATAAAACACGCAGAAAAATAACACACACGAGGGGCATATCAATTTTTTTGGCGTCGTTGTCGGGGAAACTTTTTTAAGAACTTTAGGAGAATTTTAGTTAAACTTATAAGGCTTAGATTTGGAAATTATGGTATTATTATATAGGGTGTTTAATTATTGTGTGTTTATTTTAAAGAAAATCCAAAATACCAAAAATATTTTTTAATATCTGCCTTATTTGTTAAGTCTGTAGATTTGTATGCATAGTTCAGGAGCTCCAGAACTTTTGGGAGAGACTTAAAAAGACTCCATAAATTTAATTTAGAAATGACGGATCAACGATATAATGAATATTCAGATTTGGATAATAATGCTAGTAGCTTTTAAAGAGTATACCCCAAGAGAGTGGCAAATTCTTAAGAAAATATTCTTACAATTTTAATTTCTCAGGTTGCAGATATTGAGAGGAAGTTGGATCAATACATAGAAAGATATCCTCAAGGAAACCCAATTATTGAGGAAAATTCATTTGGAAAATGGATTGAAACTTACCATGTGATACATAATTCTTATTTCGATTATTACAATCTCAGTTGGGAAAATCATTTGAATTTAAATAGGAATAATAATTTTGGAAGAGAAAACCAATTTTGGGAACATAATCAATTTAATCGGACATGTAGTTGGAATAATCATGGCTATTATAATAATAAACTTTCTTTTCCTCATAATTTTAACTTCAACCCATAGAATGAGGAGAAGGATTTATTAAAAGAGGTTGTTATTCAAATGGAGAGTGAGTTAGAGGGTGAAGGGACCGCAATAAGGAATATGGAAAACCAACTGGGGCAAATTATTAACTCAATTAATAATCTTTTTAAATTTAACTTCAACCAACATGATGAGGAGAAGGAATTAATGTTAGAAAGGTTATGATTCAAATAAAGAGTGAGCTAAAAAATTAAGAGGTCGCAATAAGAAATATGAAAAACCAATTGGGGTAGATTAGTAATGCAATTAACAGTTACCCCCTAGAGATTTTACCTAGTGACCCTAAGATAAACCCTAAGGAGATGAATGATGAGCAATTTAAAATTATC
>JXCR01122155.1:9647-22106 GCA_002079205.1 Phalaenopsis hybrid cultivar
AAGGAGAAAGACAGAGAAAACTACTCAGAACTCATGGGGAAGACAAAATAAAACTCTGAATTCATATATAAAAGTAAATGCATACAACTACAACAAGTAAATAGCACTTATCTCTAATTTCTCCCGAAGAAAACTCCTCAAAGTTCTTCTAAATCTCTTCCTTTCTTTACAGCACACAGAATTCCTTTTCGGAGCGACAGACAGGAAGAAATCTCTCACTTTCCCTCCACTCTTACAATCTCTCGAAGAATTCCTCATAATTAGACACTTTAGTAAATTCTCTACACACTAATGGAACCTCTCTAACCTCCAAGACACTCTATTTTTGGCCAAAGTCCTCTCTTTAAAGATGTCGACGAGTTTTCCCAAGAGTTTCTTAAGCATCCCTCTAAAATTTGTCCTCATCCAATGCATTGTTGGACATAACCTCCGATCTCACCGGCGGCGGCCTCGAGGGTGCTGTGGCGGGCTATGTAAATCATTAAATCCGGAGTCTTGGAAATTTCTCACCGTCAGCGTCGTTGGGCTCGCCGTCGGTGCCCTACTTTAAATATTCACATTTTGGTCCTTTTTGCTCCAAATTTGCTCTTTTTTGCATCTTTTTGCTCCAATCGCTCTAATTCATCATTCCTGCAACAAAAATACCTTTCTTTAAAGTGCAATATCATTGAAAATTGTGTAAAATAGGTATAAAAATCTCAACATATTTTTCTTTGGTCACCAAGCTGATATTATCTCAATCAACAATTAGAAAGAATTACATGNTAATATCATCAAAAATTGTGTAAAATAGGTATGAAAATCTCAACATATTTTTCTTTGGTCACCAAGCTGATATTATCTCAATCAACAATTAGAAAGAATTACATGAGGTTGAATGAATAAGAATGTAGTTCATATGATTTAGTGCAAATAAAAGGGAAATATTCATTGAAGGGTGCAGAGTTAGAAGACTTTAAAGTAACAGGTTAAAGCCCCCAACTTGGTTTATTATTTTAGGTTCTGATATGAGATGTTAAAGCCCAAGTGGAGGGAATCGAGGGAACTTTAGAGTGAGAGCTAGTATCTTCCATGCCTAGCCGGTCTTCAGAACTATTCAAACTTTAAATTAGCCAATGTTCTTTATAGCAACTCTCATAAGGGTAAAGAATATTATTGCTCCTATTTGACACAACACAATTTGCATACTTTCACAACAAAATTTCTATACTTATTAATGATTCATGATAAGAAGAAAGATATTTTTCTTTTTAGGTGCTTTTCATCTACAAAACTATAGTTATATTTTTAAGTTGTTATTTTTTTGTCAAAATATCAAAAATACCAAAAATATTTGAATTTTTATTACTACGAAATATTTTCAGTTTAAGTAATTGTATTTTTAAAATTAGAAAGTTTTCTAATTGTGCATATTGTATAAATTCCCTGTTGGTTCGATATTCAGGTCTTAATCAAAAAGTCTTATATTATTTGATAATGATACGTATACTTACTTAGTATCCCAATATATATAATTAAAAGTTAAATTCTTATTTTTCTTCAGGATCAAGTTTTCAGTTTTGTTGTAAAGTAAGGAAATATAAGTAAAATAAAATCTGAATTATTATTGTAATTTGCATATTAGCACTATTAAGGGATCAGTTGTCGATCAAATTAAACATCTGTGATGCTCTAATCCAGTTAGAGAAGATGAGAGAGTCTCTAGTTACCGCATTGCTTGACCCATATATTTGCTTAGCTAAGTTGGCCAACACATCCTTGGATGAAGTTTGTTCGTTAAAGGAGTAGCCTGGGATAACCTTCATAGATGAAGATTTTTTATTTGGTACCGCTGACAACAATTGACAACTCTACATCTTCGTTAATATTAACAGTTTGTATTGTCCAGAGTTTTGGTGGATTCAAGAGTATCACTTAACCTAACAAGTTTACGGACATTGACATATTTGGATATTGAGGCTCAAGAGCTTACAACCATTAAAATGTTGTTAAGAAGATTTAACCAGAAGGTAGAAAGAGCCTTGAATTGATTACACTGTTAATGAAAGTAAGAAAACTAGAAACAACTACAAAATTCCACATCATCGATGTAGAGACCTCTTTCAATGCTTTACTGGGACGACCATGGACTCACGAGCATAATATGGTTCTATCATTTCTACACTAATGCATCAAATATTTTAAAGAAGGACAAGAACATTGTATTAAGGGAGATTTACAACCATTTTCAGTTCATGAAGTGGGAATTCACGAAGAGGCCACCTAGTATGCACCTCCAAAGAGAAAATTCTTTTTCCGTGAAATTGTAGCAAATGAAGTGGAAGATCCAGAAGAATTACAAAGAAGAGGCCATTCAACTCCGCTTTGACGATATAGTATCGTTCCTTCATAATGAGCTGATAGAGGTTCTTTTAGCCCATACACCCGAGATTGAGGTAGGGGATATGGAGAGGAAGAACCAACGCGATTGTTGAATGGACTACGCCAACCATTAACATCAACATGGAAGAAAGTTTTGATGAAGAAACTTCTAAGGAAGAAATGATGATGATAAAACAGAAGAAACCACAATATAAAATTTCCTTGGAAGATGTAAAGAAACATGAATATGAGTCGATGTATGATCGGATCAACCACTATGTGAATTTCATGACCCTTACTATAATCCACTCTCAAAAGGTTGAGAGTTTAGAGGTCAAGGAAGTTTGTAGTGTTGATTTGAAGCCGATCAAGTTCTTGAGCCAGAAAAGATGAAGTATCAAAAATGGTTACACAAGAAAAATTTGGATTTGGTCTGATTTTTGTCATGCCAGATAAGGGCATGTTGAGATTCTCCTGTCACCTGACAGAGTCATGCACAAAAAAATGAAGCAGAATATGAAGCACTGATCAGTGGGGCTAGCAATCTCAATCGATATAACATATATTTTCATCTATGGTGACTCACAACTTGTCATCCAACAAGCTGTCGGACAATATAAGATTTTGAAGCCAAGGCTGGCAGAATACCACCGGTATACAATGAAGTTATTAGAGTAGATCCCTAATGTAATTCTATACCAGATTCCTTGTAGAGATAATACCCATGCCGGCGCTCTAGCAAAACTTTCCAATAAACTGGCATATCCACCGGAGGATCCCATCAAATTTACAGTACATGGACAATGAGTTTTGTCTCAAATCGACCTTGGACAATTTACACAAGCTCAAAAAAGAAGAAATGATGATTGCAGTTGCTGACATCAATGAAGATTGGTGTAAGCCTTTAATAGAATATTTGAAAAGTGGAAAGTTGCCAGAGGACAATTCCAAAGCATACCACATCACAAGAAAAGCTATGTCATATGGTCTAGTGAGTGATGTCCTCTACAAAAGATCGTTTGATAATATGTGGCTGAGATGTCTAAGTAGAGCAAAAGCACTGAATTTTGTCAAAAAAGTACATGTCAAATTATGTGATTCTCACTACTTAAGGCAAAAGATGAAGATGAAAATCAAGATACTCAGGTATTATTGGTCAGCAATGATATTTGATTGCATGGAAACAACCAAGAGGTGTCACATTTGCTAAGTGCATGGGGTGATCTTACACGAACCTCTGAATGTGCTACACCCAACCATTGCCTCGTGGTCATTCGAGTGTTAGGCACAAACATAATAGGTCTGATAGCCCTCCATACTCTAAGGGACATAGATTTATTTTTGCCGCTACAGATTACTTCTCTAACTGGGCAGAGGCAGTGTCGTTACGAGAGGTTACAGCATAGCATGTCCTACAATTTTTTAAAAGCCAAACTGTCTACCGTTTTGGTGTACCACGCAGAATGATTTCCAACAACGGGGCAGCCTTCAAAAGCACAAAATCAACAAATTCATCACAAAACATGGGATAGATTAGAGATACTCTACGATTTACTATCCCAGGGCAATAGGTCTGGCTGAGGCCTTCAACAAAATGCTTGTGCAAATCTTAAAGAAGACATTGGACAAAAGCAAAAGAAATTGGCATAATAAACTATTAGAAGCTTTGTGGGCCTACCGAACAACGTTTAGAACTCTCACTCAATGTACACCCTACGCACTGGTGTACGGGTCCGAAGCTGCACTGCCTAGAAGTTTAGACATCATCTCTCAGAGTTGTCGTCGCCAATCAAATTACAACCAAAGAAAGTGTGAAACTTAGAATTGAAGAATTGGAAAGTCTTGAGGGAAAATGACAAGAAGCACAACAACATTTAGAGCTCCACCAAGCAAGGATGGTGCAAGCTCATGACAAATTAGTCTGCCTGAGGGTGTTCAATGTTGTTGACCTCATTCTCATTCTCAAAAGACCTATTCTTTCACACCGCAGGATAGGTGAAAAATTTTAACCAACTTGGGAGAGACCATTTGCCATAGAGAAGGTCTATTCTTGAGGAGCTTACCAGCTGGTGGATTTTAGAGGCAAAAGACCTATCATGCCGGTTAATGGCCGTTACTTAAGGATATACTACCCCACAAGACATTGCTTGAAATTAAGCTTTTGGAATTTTGATTGTTCTGGGGTTATTTATTTGGTCAAGCGTCTGTGACTGGGTCCAATATTTTGTAATANGTGCCGGTTAATGGCCGTTACTTAAAGATATACTACCCCACAAGACATTGCTTGAAATTAAGCGTTTGGAATTTTGATTGTTCTGGGGTTATTTATTTGGTCAAGCGTCTGTGACTGGGTCCAATATTTTGTAATAAAATTAACCTCATTAAAAAGAACGTTTTTGAATTTTTTTCACTTTAATCTTCTACCTTTATCTCTAATTTTGAATATCATTAAATTAAAATAAATTAAATAAGAAATTTGCACCAGTACAAATTTAATTTTTTTTTAATGAATACTTCATCTTTATTCTTGTTCATGATGAATTACAGCACAATGATGTTTTTCTATCTTCTGCAGAAAAATGTTGAGACGAAAGCTGATTTTCACCGTTAGAGACGACTTGAATCNAATGAATACTTCATCTTTGTTCTTGTTCATGATGAATTACAGCACAACGATGTTTTTCTATCTTCTGCAGAAAAATGTTGAGACGAAAGCTGATTTTCACCGTTAGAGACGACTTGAATCTCACGCTGAATAGAGAAAGAGCAGCACACGGTGGCATAGTAGATTTTGACTTAGACTTTGGTCAAGTCAACGTAAACTATGAGGGTCCCCTTATGGACATAGTCAGTCGCCAAGAGAATGAAGGATTATCGTCACTGCTGAGGATCAGTACTAAACAAGACTCCTCTTTGAAGAGGAAGAAAGTGATAATACAGTAAAGTATGATGGAGGATACTAGTCGTTTACCGTCCATGATATCCACATCAATGGGGAATTTAATCGATGTTGATGAAGAAAGAGTGTCAGATGCACCACTAAGAAGAACACAATGTCTAAACACTAATCTCCACAAGCACAAAGCTTTTCTAAGTGAGGAAAAGAGACACATGAATAAGGAAGAAAATACACTCCCCTTGATTCCTGAGGGAAAAATTTATGATCCTTGCATGAGAGAGACTTCTACTAGTCTTCCTGCTATGGAGTACAAGTCCAATTTTTTTGCAGAGCAGATACTACCAGCAGTACCAGATGAAATTTATAGGGGTTGCCAGATGTGTAACATTGAGGTTCTTATACAAGCATCAACAGGAGGAGCATTTGTAGAATTCCCAACATGAAATGTTCTCCATTTAAATCACTACAGTTATTTTGAGGAGTTCATAGCCACTGACACAGAACGCCAGGAGACAGCTTACCCAGACACTGAGTCATGTATTCCGTTATCTACAGAGCCGAGTCAGTCTTGGTATCCTACAGAGCTGCCCTGATGATCTCAAAGGATTCCTACGGCAGAGCTAGAAAGAACGAATAGAGTTAAGAAAAGAGAATTCAAATTCTACAACGAAATACAAGGGAAATTTTTCAGCATTATGGAGATTCTAGAGCTGTATACAGAAGTTTTCTCTGAAAATGATGAAAGAAGAATTCTTGACTGTGTATTTATCCTAATAGATAGAGGTTGAGTTGGTCTGCTAATGAAGAGAACTACCACAAAAGTGGATGCACGGAAAACATAGAATAACCATCCAATATGTTTGTTGCTATAACTTCACTAAATGTAGGCAACGGATCTTGAGATACAATGAGATGGATTCTATGCCTTCTGAGTTAAAGAGAATGATCAAGAGGATGGTCAGATGGAGTATATTACCAGCCGGTTGCATTCCCAATAGTTGTATAATCAACATCTATGATGAAGGAGATTGTTTTCCTCCGCATATAGATCACCATGATTTTGTAAGGCCCATCTACATAGTGTCCTTCATGAGCACGAAGAATATTCTGTTCAGAAAAGAAATCGATGTTATTGGCTCCAGGGAGTTTAGAGGCTCTATCGAGATTCCACTACTGATGGTTTAATACTGATTCTTAAGGAAAATGGAGCATACTTAGCCAAGCATTGGATTCCGGGGTACGACACTGCAGAGTGACTGTGACATTCAGAAGAATGGATGACAGTAAGATACTGTAAGGGTTCCGATCAGATCCAGAGTTAGAGGAACTGACCCCACAGAGGACAGATAGACAGTTTTTGTCACCTTTTGTACTACGTCAGAGCAGCATATATGATATGTACTCCGCATGTGATGTTTCAGATGTATTCAACATATGTCACTTTTTATGCTTCAACCTGTATTTAGTCTGTAACACCTGTTTGAATCAAATTAATGAAATTTCTTTTAGTTTTCAGCATGTACGCCAAATTGCCCTCTTTGTGTTATTGATAAAGAGACGTAGAACCATGTGTTGGTTCTAAATTATAATGAATCAAGAACAATTACAATGAAAATTTGATATTAAAATTTAAATTTATTTTTGAAAATCAACCAACATAAATTAAATTTTGAAAATATACTTTGATAATTAAATGTAAAAAAGACAACAAGAAAAGAAAATCATAAATTTGTTGAGTTTGTTTCTCTTGAGTTCGGGGTTTCTTACTCTTTGCTTGAGCAACATGGCTATTCTTGTCTGCACCAATTTCCTCACATCTCCATTGAGTTTCATATTCTGCACAAAATCATACAAATTTTTCTGACAAATGTCAATCTTCACATGTCATATATCTATGAGTTTGTTGATCTCACTTTTTGTTGTGATGTCTATACAGAAGATCATTCGATCAGATGTGACTGCAATGTCTAAAAAGAGCAAAGGCACAAAATATTGTCAAAGAAGTACATGTCGGATTGTGTGGTGCTCACCGGTCAGGAATGAAGATGAAAATGAAGATCAAGAGGCTCCGATATTATTAGCCAGCAATGATGTCTGATTGCATGGATACAACTAGAAAGTGTCACCAATGCCAAGTGCATGGGGTGGTCTTGCACCAACCTCTGATTGTGCTACACCAAACTGTTGCCTTGTGGTCATTCGAGTGTTGAGGAACAAACATAATAAGTCTGACAAACCCTCTATCCTCTAAGAGACAGATTTGTTCTTGCAATAATGGATTACTTCTCTAAATGAACAGAAGCTGTGCCGTTTTGAGTGTTTACAACACAGCACGTCCTTCAATTCTTTGAAGGCTAAATCGTCTACCATTTCAGTGTACCACACAGAGTAATTTTAGAGAATGGGACAGCCTTTAAAAGCACTAAAATCAACAACTTCTTCAAGCGGCATGAGATAGAGTGGAGATACTCTATAATCTACTACTCCATGGAAAACGGACTAGCCGAGGACTTCACAAAAATACTAATATATATTTTAAAGAATACACTAGATGAAAACAAAAGAGATTGGCATAATAAACTGTTAGAAGCTTTGTGGGCCTATTGGATAACATTCAGAACTCCGACTCAATGTACACCCAACGCGCTCGTGTACGGGTCTAAGGCACCGTCTCTTAGAGTCATCGTTGTCAATCAGCTCACAGTAGAAGAAAGTACGAAACTTAGGTTTGAGAAATTGGAGAATCTCAAGGGAAAAATGACTAGAAACACAACAAAACTTAGAACTTGGCCAAGCAAGAATGGTACAAGCTCATGACAAATTGGTCCGCCTAAGGACTTTCAAAGTTGGTGACCTCATTCTTGTTCTCAAAAGACCCATTCACGCATGTCGCAAGGTAGGTGGAAAAGTTTGAACCAACTTGAGAGGAACCATTTGTCGTAGAAAAGGTCTATCCAGGAGGAGCCTACCAGCTGGTGGATTTCCGGGGCGAAAGACCTATGTTGTCGATCAATGGATGATAATTAATGACATATGATACACTAAAAATGCATGCATATTTAGTCATATATTTTATACTCATTTTTTGTGATATTGCACTTTAAAGGAAGATATTTTCATATTTATTGTAGTTTATTGATTATTAGGACTTGAAGCAAAAAAGATGGAATTTGGAATCAAAATGACATTTTTTAAGAAATACTCAGCGACGATGGTGCTAGGAGCAGTGCTGATGGCATAAAACTACAGAGCAAAGGCCAAATTTTCCTCAGTACTGATGACACCGGAAGCAGTGCCGACGGCGTCATTTGTCAGAAAGCACGAAATTAATTCATGGGTCACTGGCGCCAAAGGCGCCAATGTCACTGCAAGCCTTGTTTCTAGAAAATTTGACAAATTCAGATGCTTTTTGAAGAGTTTTTGGATGCAACTATTAGAAAACCGACATAAGGCTCTATTTAGAGTGGAAATTGATTAGAAAAGATCCCCCTTCACACTCTTCAACTGCTTTGCACTCTCTTCCACACTATTCCACATTCCCGACAACCACTTAGAATCCATTAGTCATTTATTTTCTTTATAGTCTTGAGTTTTTGAGGTGAGTTTAAGTGTGAATTCTTCTTTAAGAGTGTTGGAAAGGGAGATAAGTGAGATTTTTTCTTCCAACATTTCATAAGAGAGGCTATAAGGGATTTGTTTTAAGAACGAGTTTCAGATAAGTGTTTTTGTTTATTATTGTTGTATCAACTTTTTTTTATATATGAAATTTGTGCTTTGTTGTATCTTTCTCATGAAGTCTGAGTAGTTTCCTTTATCTTTCTCGCTACTCTGAGATATGGTAAAATGAAGAGATAATTTAGATGTGCAAATGTAAAATATAAAATAAATTGTGATAGTTTTTCAACTTCGTTCTTAATTTACTTTTCGATCTGACCAATTGAATTTTTGAAATATGTTATGAAACATATGATCCGGAAAATGGAGTATGAGTTTTACAACAGAGTGAGAATCACATTTAATTCCATAAAAGAGTATTTTGTTCATGGAATTAAGTGCAAATAAATAAAGAAATATACATTGTTGGGTGTAGAATTGGAGATTTTAGGGTGACAGACTAAAATCCTCAATTTTGTCTTAGTGTTTAAGAACTAAAGAGAGTGTTAGCCTTCAGAGGTAGGGAAGTGGGAGCCTTGGAGCGAGAGTCAGTATCCTCGTAGCCTAGCCACGAATTTAGGGTTTAGGGTTTAGGGTTTATGTGTTTTTTCATATTAGAAAACTTCATCACATAAACATAGTTTAGTAATTAATGTTTTAAAATTTTCATTTAAATTTTCCTCGTCATTAATAATTTAATTTTGATAATATCTCAAACATTCAAAATTAGTGACAATAATTTTGTTTTATTTTTGTGAATTTCCTAGTTAATTTATCATTTTAAATTTAAACCTTCCTCGTGGGATCGATATTTGAGGCTTAAATAGAAAGTCTTGTATTACTTGATAACGATACGTATACTTGCGCATAATCCCTAAATTAAATGTTTAACATTCTTATTCATAAAATATCACATCAAGTTCTTAGTACCGTTGTAAAGACGAGTCAACTTTATAATTTTTACACAACTATATTTTTAGGGATCAAGTTTTTAGCATCGTTGTCTGGGAAGGTAACAGTAAATTAAATAGATTTGTTAAATTAGGAAATTTAGAGATAAATATAAAAAATAAAAATATATATATAATCAAAAATCCAATATATATATATATATATATATATATATATATATATATTTAAGAGTATTTTAAAGAATTATTTCTTTGCTTATTATATTTATTTATGCAAAATATTGGATCTGAAGGCTTAGTACCTTGCGATTTGGAATTAGAATGTACTACCAAAAAAATGTGAATACAACAAAAAGAAATTAAAAATTTGAACAAAATGGTGAATACCTAGATAATCAAATAAATGAAAATCGTCAAAGACCTTTAAAAGATTATGCTAATCCTATAGCAAATAAACTTCACTTAACTATTTAAATTTTTGAAGTTGTTATTAATTCATTAGAGTTTAAACTGTTAATATCCAAATGGTACAAAATAATTAGTTTGGAGGAATACCTACCGAAGATCCTAACTTACATCTTGCTAGTTTTCTTGAAATATGTGCTACTTTTAAATATGATAGTGTCTAATGATGTTAATAGGCTTAGACTTTTTATCTTTTTTATTAAGGGATAACGCTAAAGCTTGGTTAAATTCATTAGCACATGGATCTATCAAAACTTGGGGAGAAGTATCACAAAAATTTTTGGATAAATATTTTCCACCATTGAAAACTGCTAAGCTTAGAAATGATATTACATCTTTTTATTAGTTTTGAAGGGGAATCAATATATGAATCATGGGAAAGATTTAAGGATCTCCTTAGAAAATGTCCACACCATACTTTACCAGATTGGTTAATAATTTAAACTTTTTACAATGAATTAGTAGGATCACTTAGATCTATTATAAATGCTATTGCTGGAGGATCACTACTTGATAGAAAGGGAAAAGATAATCAAATAGGTGATCATTTGTTTAGACTAGAAAAAAAATATTAACTAAGTTTGCAAATGAAATTTTAGAAAATTTTCCCGATGAACAATTATATAATATTTGATGAAATGAATATACTGTAATATGTCGATATAGTAAATTATATTATAAGTGATATTCTTCCACCAGATATTAAGAAACAATAATTAAATAAATTTATATATGATTCAAAATTCTATTTTTGGGATGACCCATATTTATATAAACAATATAAATATCAAATTATTAGGAGGTGTGTGCCTTATGAAGAAACTCAACAAATTAGAGGACATTTTAGAATAAATAGAACTACATATAAAATCTTGCAAGCTGGATTTTATTGGCCTACTCTTTTTAGAGATGTAAATGAATATATTAAAACATGTGATCAATGCCAGTGAGTAGGAAATATTTCTAGAAGAAATGAAATCCCTATAAATTAGACATTGGAAGTTGAAACTTTTGATGTGTGGAGATTAGATTTCATGGGACCATTTATGCCTTCATTTAGAAATTTATATATATTACTTGCTGTTAATTATATGTCCAAATGGATTGAAGCTAATGTTGTACCTAAATGTGATGCTCGGAGTGTTTTTAAATTTATAAATAAAAATATTTTACAAGATATGGAATGCCGAGAATAATTATTACAGATGGAGGATCCCATTTTAGGAATAAGAGAATCGATAAATTGATTAAAAAACATGATATTATGCATAAATTCTCTACTGTTTGTCATCCTCAGACTTGTGGTCTAGCAGAGATATCAAATCGTGAAATAAAATGAATTTTAGAAAAATGTGTAAATCCCAATAAATTGGATTGGTCTGCTAGATTAGATACTGCATTATGGACATGCAAAACTACTTATAAGACTCCTATTGGAATGTCCCCATATAGACTTATTTTGGAAAAACATGTCACTTACCAGCAGAATTGGAGCATAAAGTATTTTAAGTTATTAAGAAATTTAATTTTAATCTAAAAGATGCTGGTGAGAAAAGNGATCCTCAATTCTGTCTTAGTGTTTAAGAACTAAAGAGAGTGTTAGCCTTCAGAGGTAGGGAAGTGGGAGCCTTGGAGCGAGAGTCAGTATCCTCGTAGCCTAGCCACGAATTTAGGGTTTAGGGTTTAGGGTTTATGTGTTTTTTCATATTAGAAAACTTCATCACATAAACATAGTTTAGTAATTAATGTTTTAAAATTTTCATTTAAATTTTCCTAGTCATTAATAATTTAATTTTGATAATATCTCAAACATTTGAAATTAGTGACAATAATTTTGTTTTATTTTTGTGAATTTCCTAGTTAATTTATCATTTTAAATTTAAACCTTCCTCGTGGGATCGATATTTGAGGCTTAAATAGAAAGTCTTGTATTACTTGATAACGATACGTATACTTGCGCATAATCCCTAAATTAAATGTCTAACATTCTTATTCATAAAATATCACATCAAGTTCTTAGCACCGTTGTAAAGACGAGTCAACTTTATAATTTTTACACAACTATATTTTTAGGGATCAAGTTTTTAGCATCGTTGTCTGGGAAGGTAACAGTAAATTAAATAGATTTGTTAAATTAGGAAATTTAGAGATAAATATAAAAAATAAAAA
>JXCR01122157.1:12125-25741 GCA_002079205.1 Phalaenopsis hybrid cultivar
TATATATATATATATATATATATATATATATATATATATATATATTGTGAAACTCGCAGGCTTCCCGAAGAACTACATTGTGGTGCTACAAGACTATGGCAAGATCACCGAGGACCCGTATATGAATCCCAATGACGTCTTTATAGGGAGCTATCTTGATGAGAAGCAAATTTGAGCGGAGTTCTATCTCAGCTGTCAAATTTCCAATTTGATTATTAAGTGAAAAGTTAGCATATATTTTTACTATATATTGAGTCAAATAGAGTAGAATTCATACAACTTAATTGTACAGAAACATCTAAGCATTCAGAAGTACTAACTAATCTTAGCTGACTTTGGAACATTACAAAATATCAATTACATAAAAATTGCAATAGTTTATCCAAAGCAAGTAAATCAATTCCGAAATGAACCAATATTAGACTCGCATGCTAAATCAACATAGTGAACCCCTAGCTATTTGGAAAAAAGAAAAACCAAAATAAGACAACACTGCTGAAATATATCATGTTAACAAGGCCAACCCCTCTTTCAAAAAAAGAGACCAATTGTTTTTTTTTTTTTAATACAGTATTGCTCAATTGAATTATAGTTGATACCTTGGAGTATATGCTAATGCTTAGCGGCCTGCTGCAAACCTTTAAATGCATCTTATCACTAACAGGAGGCTTCTCGCAAACAAACCGAAACTCTTCTTCCCAACATGGATCTCCGCTTTTCTTTATATGCTGCAACAGAATCCATATCATTCATCTAGTAGTCTGTCATAAAACCATAAAATAAAAAGTTTACCTTTGTTTTTTTCTCTTCACCCCTAAAATTTAATCGTACGTATGGATTATTATGGTGCTTCCCTTCAAGGTCTTGAGCTTCGTGAATTGTAACAACGAGCAAGCCACCACCAGATGGAGTACCTTCTGCAGCCTTCTCTACTTCCTCAGCATTCTCGTTAACTTGTGGTAATTCATCTTCCTTAAGTGGCTTATAAGTTACTTCCGTAACTAACTGTCCATGTAACTTTTCATTTTGAGCATCATTGCCATCCAGGTTCTTAAGCAACTCAAGTGTAAACAAAGTTGGCTTATCAGGAGAATGATGTTTCAGATTAATAATATTCGTTCCCATTTTTTCATGCTTGCCAACCTGCGACAATATAAATGTCAAAGAACAACCAGGAAAAGCAAAACTTGCAACAACGCTTAAATTTGATAAACAGAAGGTATAAAGGCGAAGAACATTGGGCATGCCTGTTCTTAATCATAAACATTAAGCTCCAAGGCTTGAGATTCTGGATCTGCCACAACAAATTTAAATTCCTCGTTCCATTCTGGATTAAGGTTATTCTTCTTTACGGTAGTTTTCTTTGATGGAAGCTTATCATCCATAAGCTTAAGTTTCACATATGGATCTGCTTTACCCATTAGATATTTCTTTCGCAGCTTTTGAGCTCTTAAAACATTTACATGCAGAATTCCAACTGGCTTCTTCATTGCTCTACAAGAAACAATGTAGAGAGCAAACTAATGGATATGTTGATAGAAAAAAAACCTTTCAAGTCTAAAAGAGCTGGAAATAAATGAATGTCACTACTTTGATGCATCCATAGCAGCCACTTCCAGTGTTCTAGGCCATAGATACATGTTCGCAACTTGATTCTTGATTGTATCATGCAGCACATTCGCAGCTTGATTCTTGATTTTATCCTGCAAAAGCAAAGATGAAGTAAATAAACACATCATTTACCAAATGTGAAAGAAAAGATTGGATGGGGAAATTAGCCTCCTCAGTTATACGATTCAGTAAATCATCACAAAGAACATCTTGGAACATTCTGATCACACATGGCAACATTTCATTCCGGAATATGTAAGGAAGCTATCTTATTGTTTAGCCAAAGATCAAAACTATAGTTAAAGAACGAGCATCCTCATACAAATATGAGTAGTATTTCGAGCCAAAATGAGCCGACACAAATGACCAAATCTTTTATATTGTTTGACTAGTTTATATATCGAGCGCAAAAAAGTGTTTGTGTTCGGCTCGTTAACTTAGCGAACGAGTCGACCACGAGCTTCTTAACGAGCCGAACACGAGCTGTTTTGACAGCCCTAATCAGAGCGCAACACAACTCCAGACAACTGGGACTATAATATCCTATGAGTTACCCTTGGAATACAAATAAAAATCAAACTAAAACATATTTTTATTGAATTAAACTAAAACTCAGATAAACAGGCGAGTCAATAAATTGTATAATTATGTATTAGAATCAAATCACTAAGGATGCAATACCATCTCATAGAGCAGAGAAAATTATAGATAAGATAAATACCAGAACAAATCTGTAAAGGCCGACATCTGCTCCCAAAAGTTTCGGTCCAAAATCAACATGTGGCTACCAAACCCAACACCAAATATATTTACAAAAAATTTAAGATTGGCTGAAAAAAAAAAGTATAATTAACAATTAAAAGTAAATATAATTCATTATCCATAAAGGACACAAAGATTTTTGCAAAACAAGGAAAGGTAGGGACCAAAGGTTTTAGAGTGATTCTGGGTACTAGAAAAATTTGAAGATCTACTGCCTGAAAACCACAAATTGGTTGGAAATCAATAAGTTTATTTTTTTATTTTTTACTTTAATACCTTAGTAGTATAGCTAATTCTATTTAACTTGCAAAATTAATGAAGTTGGCAACCTGTATTACAGCTTTTAAACCGAAGGCTTTCAAAGTTACAAGCAAGTAGGAGTTACAAGCAAGATAAATTAGCTAAGAATGTAATATTCCTCTTTTGCTTGTCAAAGTTTTGAGAAAAATAGGCTGATTTCCGAATAGGCTCGATGTATTTTCCCTTTGTTTTCATTTCATTAAATAAAAATCTTACAACTATTTTAGGTACAAAATAAAGTGCATAATCTATTTTAGGTAACATAATAATACATATTCCTAATCTAATTATTTAGCTAAAAGGGAAATAAGTCAGAATAAAGACAATGGAAATAATTTAAATAAGGAAGCTCCTAATTATAGAAAACTCCTAATTAAGCCCCTTGATTTCCATCCTTCCAGATTGACATCCCCCCATCAAATTGATGTTGACTGACATCAATTTGCCAACAAGAAACTGATAACACTGCCTGGACCAAAAATCCTCAAGCCGTGAGTGCCAAGTCGAGGATGTCGAAGTCTGAGAGTGTTGAAACTTGAGAATGTCGAAGACTGAGAGTGTCAAATTCTGAGAGTGTCAAAGTCTGCGAGTGCCGAAGCCGAAATTCCCGAAGCCGTCGGTCTAGGAAGGAGTGTTGAAACCTTCAATCCTTGAGTGTGATGAGGAAGCCGAAGTAGAAACGGAAGAAGCCGAAGCGGAAGAAGCAGTCAAAGATGCCGCAGAAGCAATGATGGCTAGCAAAGGAGATCTGAAGAAATAATGAGACGACAAGCAAACGAGCGAGAATCAAGACAAAGAAATAGTTCATCTCTTCCTGTCTTGCAAGGAGGCTGGCGGGAATGGAGTCTTGACAGTACTCCAATAATTATCGGTGATTAGGGCAAAAATTTGGCTTTGATATCATGTCAAAATTTTGAGAAAAATAGGTTGATTTCCGAATAGGCTCGATGCCTTTTCCCTTTGCTTTCATTACATTAAATAATAATCTTACAATCTATTTCAGGTACAAAATAAGATGCATAATCTATTTTAGGTAACCTAATAATACATATTCTTAATCTAAATATTCAGCTAAAAGAGAAATAAGTCAGAATAAAGACAATGAAAATATTTTAAATAAAGAAGCTCTTAATTATAGAAAACTCCTAATTTAGCTGTCTGATTTCTATCCTTCCAGATTGACATTGCTTTGTACTGAACTCATCAGAAAGTCATTATGTCGGGACATTAATTCATATGAAGATGAATATCAGTTTTTTTTTTCCGGTTTGAATTCCTATTTATTTACAATCTAACACCTAAACTCTACTTTTACAATTATATCACCCAAATATTTGAACTCATCAGAAAGTCATTATGTCGGGACATTAATTCATATGAAGATGAATATCAGTTTTTTTTTTTCCGGTTTCAATTCCTATTCATTTACAATCTAACACCTAAACTCTACTTTTACAATTATATCACCCAAATATTTCATATTAAATAAAAAGTGTCATTATTTTAACTTTTAAAAGTGAAAAACACCTTTTCATGCCTAAATAAGGTGTTAGAGATATGGCCTCAGAGAAAGTGTAAGATATGTAAATACAAAGGAATTAAGTGGAATTTATGTAAATCTTCCTTTTTATTGTTTTTTATTCTGAGTTAATGATGCCGTATCAAAATAGTCCGTTCTACAATCGTCATAAAGCAAAACCCAAATAGATAAGTTTCCCTCAAGCGTGTACTTAAATTTAAAGAACTTCATAGTTGTCTACAGAACAATTCTTACCCAAAATGTTTAGAGTTGTCTAGGTTGGACAATACTAAAGTATCAAAAACAATGACTCTAACGCCTGCAAAAAATTTGCTAAAATGATATAGCAATCCAATATAATCCCAAAATAAATGATGAATTTTTGACAGAGTTTTCCATATGGCCTAAGAGAAACTAAGTGAAACTAAAAAGCATCACAATAAATGCTGCAAATTTACATATAAAGCAGGTTTGTTCATGCAAGATGAAAAAGCATTGCAAACCTTGGAACGTTGGTAGTAGTGATCCTAATGTGAGTTCTGCAAACTCGACCGAGCTAATTTTCCACTTCCCAGTGTTCTCAGCAATAACTGGTTCGGCAATTTCCTTGATCATTTTGCAAATTGCCTAGAAAGCAAAAAGAAAGGATCATAAATACTTCATGGAGGTTATAGTTTATTGATCTGATAAACTTCCTTCAACCTTGTATATTTTCTCACCTTGTCCAAATAAGGCCACATCATTTCTACAAACTTGTTTAACCAATCAACCTGGGAAAAATACAATGGGAGATCAGCTTCCAAAATGTAGATAAAAACTGCAAAAAAAAAATTTTAAGAAAATATCTAAAAATTTGACAAGTAATTATCAAAGCATTCATTCAAAACATTAAACCATGTAAAAGCCTACTCCATCATAATCTGGATTTTTAACACGTATAGGGAATTCAGAAAGCATTCGCTCCAATGAATTTGAATAATATTCAACTGGTGGCCGTAACCTTGGATCCTGATGAATAGAAATTAAAGATGTTAAATGAGAGAAATGAGAGAAAGTATTACTTCCAGAATTTATGGATTAATGCTCCGTTTTATTAAATCTGATTCTACTCAGCAAAAGCTGATAAAAGAGGGAAAAAATAGCAGAGATCAAAGATTGTAATGGCTTAAGTATGTGCATCAAGATTGCACAAATCATGCTTTATGTTAACTGCAATTATGCACATTTAAGTAAACCTAGCAAATTATCATTTTTAAACACATAGTACTCAAATTTTTAATATCACATCAAAAATAGCACTATTATCACCTTTTAAAAATGAAATATACCTTTTCATGCATAGGTTTTATAAAACATCATAATGTTATGTATATAAATATGAAAGTTTAGGTGTTAGATACATAAATATATAAGAATTGTAGGCTACGTATGTAAATTTCCCATTATCATAATTTATTGAAAGAATTTGATAAGATATCTGGCACAGTCAATTCTGTGGTACTTATTGATGCGTGCTAGAAAATTCGTGGCGGTAGAATAATGGATTATCGTCTTAGCGTTGCGCGAGAATTCAACACACAAACAGATGAAAATGAATCAAGTTGTGAAAACATCAGAAGTTTTTACATGGAAAACCCGTAAATGAGAAAAACCACGGGGTCTAGCCCAGTTGTAAAAATCCACTATAAGTTGATCATTACAGATGTCCCTTATCCCACATGCGGGAAAGAGTTACTAGTTTTTCAAGTTACAACGTCGACTGACAACGTCTAGTCAGCAGTGGTTGACGGAGATCGGCGGTGATCGACGGTAGTTGACGATAATCGATAACGATCGGCGATGGTCGACGGAGGTCAGCGGTGGTTGTCGACGGTCAGTGGTGGTCAACGGCGACCGACGATGACGATGATGATCTTGGACTTGAGCTCCTTCTCAAATCCTCAAGTTTTCTCTTAAGTCTCCTCCTCTCATGTGAGGGGCGAGGCTCTATTTATAGTGTTTTTAGTGCAATTAATGTATGAATATAAATCATTTTTGATCGGACGGTCCGAAAAGCTTCTCCTAATCAGATGACGTTTGATGGACATTTGAGTGTTTTAACGATGTCGGAATTGAGCGATCTGGGGCTCGTTGGATTCGCCTTGTCGAGATGCTCGATTCGACTATGAACTCGCTAGATTCGATATTCGCTTGACCTTTCAAATGCCTCTGAAAATCCTTCAAGAGTAGTTGAATGATTTGATCTGGGCTTAATTTGACTCGGATTGGACTGACTTTTATATCATTAGGTCCGCCTCATCAAACCGATCAGTTTCACTATAAGTTTGATGAAATCGGAGCTCTGAATGACTCTTAATAGAAGTTTGAATATTTCTTGTTTAAAAAATTGCATCAAGGTCCGTGCTGGCTGAGGAAAATTTGTTGGTGACGTATCAGTTGCCCCCTTGTTTTCAGGCGAGTCTAATTTTATAGTCCGAAAATATCCAAATTTAAAGCTTTTTCATTTATCGATCTATGCATATATATATATATATATATATATATATNCATCCTTTCAGATTGATTCAAGGATCTTCGGGTCTTCCTTTTCAAGACTTTTCGTCATGATTCTCCGTTCTTTTTGATGTTTTAAGTGGATCAGTCCCTCCTCTCTCTCACCACATTTTTGTTCTTTTTTTCCTTGCTTCTTGGTTTGTTTTTTGATGCTTATGTCTGATACATAAGTGTCCACGTATAGCCTTTTGTTAAACGTTAAATTATCAAGTAAAGTCGCAATTAGATCGGTTTTGTTTTTAGGGCTTAGGGCGGTGATGACAAAGGCACACCGGTGGTAGAGCAGAAAAATGTTACATCCTACGACTTCGGGACACCCCCCACGGACCCAGTGAACCGTAGGATGTCATATCATTCACCGACATAAGACTAGCGGGAGTTGTCCCGTACCTTCTTAGATTATTGGCGGTCCTACACCCGACAGCGTGATCAACTCGTGAACAAATACATTTTTCAAAATTAATAAAAAAACAAATTTGACAAGTACAGATACACATTTTTCTAAACAAAAATATATTTTTCGCTACAAACAAAATTGATACAACCCTCTTTTGTATGTCTGAAATCTATGTGCATGCTAAAAATATAAATTTTAAATATATTTTTAAATATTGGTTGTCCACCTGTTGATTACTTATTTGGGCTAAAGAGTACCCTCCTAAGTGAGGTTTGATAGGAAACTCTTCTAGTTGAGTGACGGGCTTTATACATCCGAGTGACCGGGTATTCTTCGACGACCCTCGAGTACAAACATATATCTGAGCCTAGCCTTGACCCGAGTACTTGCAGTCCCCTCTTTTCGGACTTTTTCATATGTTTTATTGAAATTTTTGGACAAAGCACTCGTGGCGTTTTCTCAGGGATTTTCACGAGATTTTGAGGATTTTATTTGAATTGTTACTCGTCAATTTTCTCGAGCTTTTCATCATGAATTACTCGTTGATTTTTCCCGAATTTTTCATCGTGGGTCATTTACCGTTCTTTCTCGAGTTTTTTGGTTGACGTTTCTTTTCGTCTTTTGCTTTCGTTTATATGATGCATTTCAATCTGTTTTATTTGTACATGTTGCATCAGCTACATCTAAGGAACAGCGGATCCCCCAGGTATGCAAGTTTATTTTATGTTTACAGCGTGTTACTTTCTTGTAATCACTTTCCTACTATACCGTCTACTTTTCTTTACACCGCATGTTGTATTGTTCTCTTTACTGTATACTCTACTGTTTGTCCTGTGCTACATACTCTACTGTCATTCTATACACAGTACAACTTCAGCATGTTCCCCTAGAATGTTTAAAAAACTATAACTATGGGGTCGCTTGATTTGACATCATAACTTGACACCCTAGAAAACTAAAACTCGTCACGACAAGGAACTTGGAGCTAGCACGGTGGGCAACACGGTCATCTTCAACAGAATCATTCCTTTCTTAGAATTAAACAACAGTTCATATGATTTCAATGTTGTTTGCCTAGTACAACATAAATCCTCAACTTTTCGTTAGACATTTGTACAGTTCTACTATGCAATCTAAGCCCTAACTCGTTTTAGGATTTCGAGGTTGTCGTTCGTCACGACCTAAATCCTCATATCTTTCAGACTGTTTGTGTGATCGTTTCATACGAATGTAAGTCCTAATTAAATAAAATTGGCTAGATGAAACGCTTGAATAATTTCTCCTCTAAACTGAAGTCAAACCATAGGGTAGACTGGAAAGTCATCGAGGTTCTCCTTCGGATCCGTGACATCCCCTAGTTCTTGCTCCTTTGGATTCTACAATAAATGTTCCAAGTTTGAACAATTCTCCTTTACACACATCTTTGTCCAATTTTGTTGAAAAGTCCTATCATTTTGACCTCCTTGAAGATAATTCTTCCTGATTTTTATCTCGAGTATTCATAGGTGACTGCGGTTGTCTAAGATGTAATTAATTATATGGGTTTGCCCTTGCATGAAGTTTTTCTGAACCCAGCTTAAAATAAACCTTATTTAATTTTTCATATTAAATACGAGAATTTGTCGGCAAAAAAAACGGTTTCGCATACCAAACGGGTGTCATATCTTTCTTAGTTTATTTGATCGAGTCTCACCATCAAATTTTGTGTTCATCATTCGGGATAGATACAGGATTTGAGGTAAAGCGTTCTTTCATTTAAACTATGAAAAATATAGGGTCAGTTTGATTTTCATATTTTTCTAAACTTAAATCTATATGTAAATTAAACGTCATTCTGNGTATACTTTATTTCGATTTTATACAGATAAAAATAGTTTACAACTATATATACTAAATTATTTGAGCGTATCACAGTTGGTTAGGTAAGGCATGACTCGAATCTTTCCCTGGCAATTAAACTGCTATTCTGTTTTTTTTTTTTTACGGACCTCGCTAGTCGAAATCGAAGAGATGATTGATAATAAAAAATTAAAGAAAAATTCAAATGGAAAACTAAAAATTAAAGGAGAAAATAGTTTATATATTTAGTTTCATTATTGAAATAGTTTTTTTTTATTTTATTCAATGAGTTGTCTTTATATATATATATATAATGATTTTAATTAATTTCAACCATAAAGGCAAAATTTGAAAGATCAAAAAGCTGAACGAATATGAAATGAAAAGTTTTTTTTATTTAATTATTATTATTAATTATTTTAATTAATTTCAGTCATAAAGACAGAATTTGAAAGGCCAAAAAACTGAAGGAATATCAAATGAAAAGTTTTTTTAATAATTAGCATTTAATAATTCAAACATTTTTTCACCCTATAAATAGGGGCCTGAAGGAGAGGGTAGAGGTGGAGTCCTCAGCTAATCTAGGATTTCCCCAGAAGAAGAAAATTGTCTTTCGCGGCGGTGAAGAGTTGCGGCGAAGAGTTGCGGTGCAAATTTACGGTCCAAAGTTGCGGCGTAGAGTTTCAGTGAAGTGTTGTGGCAAAGAGTTGCGGCGAACTGTTGTGGTGAAGATTTATGGTGCAAAGTTGCGGCGAAGAGTTACGGCGGAGAGTTGCGATGAATTGTTGCGGCGAAGAGTTGCGGCGCAGCGTTGTGGTGCAGAGTTGCGGCGAAGTGTTGCAGTGAAGCGTTGCAGAGGTGTGTCGCAGCGACACGCTGCAGCAGGGTGTTGCGACGAAACGTTGCGGTGGGTCGCTGCGGGGCGTCGCGGTGACGCGGCGGGCCGTCGTGGCGACGCGACGCATTGTGTCGGAGCGTCGCTTATTTCGACGGAGATTCCCTTGTCGCTCTTGCACGTTTTGAAGATGATGAAAAAAAAATGTAGTTTTCTCGCCTCGTCATGAGGGCGATTTTTCATAATTATGTGGTGGCGATATCTGGAGACCCCTTAACGATCATCATAAATACTGTAATTTTAGAAAGACGATGTCGCCTCTAATTGAAGATGAACTGATTTGTTGTAGCCATTGTACATGTATATGTTGGTATTTGTAGCTTTTTTAATCATTTGATGTGACAATTGTAGATGATAACAATGTATTTTTTTGTTGCTTAAACGGTTGTTATGGTTTCTTAATTGTGCAAAGTTCTTCTGAGGCTCGTAGCCTTCTGAGGAATTTGTATGCACTTGTGTCTTCTGAGACTTGTAGCATTCTAAAGTCTTTGAGTGTACCTGTGTCTTCTGAGGCTTGTAGCCTTCTGAGGTCTTTGAGTGTGCCTGTGTCTTCTAAGGCTTGTAGCCTTTCGAGGTCTTTGAGTGGAGACCCTGTCAACCACTTGCTCTCATGGAGTCTTTCTAGTGAGGACCATGTCCACAACTAGCTTCCCATCGAGACTTGCCTCCTGGGCTCGTCTTCTAGGGGTATGGTAGCTTCTCATTGAGTCTTGCCTCTTGGGCTTGATTTTTAGGAATACCATATCTTCCCGTCGAGTCTTGCCTTTTGGGCTCGACTTTTAGGGGTACGGTAGTTTCTCATCCTCAAGGGGACTTTCTACACAAAAATCTTTCGTGAGAAAATAAGAAAATTTCATTGAAATGATATTTTAAAGAAACATAAAATTTTTACTAAAATAAAATTAAGAGTTTATAAGACACTATTTTACTCAGATAATATGAGTTGGAGTTATACTTCTCATTCAATAACTCCAACCGTTCTCTTTTGGTTCCCCTCACATTGTTCTTGTAAGTAGTGACCTAGATGACCTTGGCATATTAAACGTTCAATTTCTTCCTTTAATTGAAAATATCTTTCTGTTGAATGTCTTTTTGCATGGTGGAAATGACAATATTGAGACTGGTCTCCACTATCTGGATTTCTTAACGGCTTTGACCACTTGATAGTCTCTTCATCCTTGATTGTCATTAAGATGTTAACGCGTGACATGTTGAGTGGAGTGTATTCTTTTTTTGGTCGTTGCTCACGATTCCCTTGTGGCCTAAACTTTTTTCATTGTGAGAATTGATTGGTATCCCCAGCGTTATTCTTGCGCTTGCCCCCCAATCGCTCAAATTGTTCCTTGTGAGCAATGATGGCCTCATCTGCAGAGATTTGCGCCTCAACACGGTGAACAAGGTCAACATAAGAATGAACCGACTCTTACATCAACGATGAGTAGAAAGGTTTTGGGCGGAGCCCCCCAAGAAAGAGTCTTCTTAGTAACTCTGGATCTACTCTCGAGATCTGTCGGACTTCAGTAGAAAAACTGCAGAAGTAATTCTTCAATGATTCTCCTTCGCTTTGACGAATTCCCATGAGATGAGATGAATCTTTGATGATCCGTCGGTTTGCTACGAACTGTTCTACAAACTGTCTGACAAGCTCATTAAAATTATTTATAGTGCCACATGGCAGAGAGTAGAATCAGATTCGAGCTTGTCCGTTAAGAGTAGCCGGGAAAACCTGACACAGAAGTGCATCAGAGGCACGCTGAATGTGCATGATAGTTCGATAATGATCAATATGTTAGTAGGGGTCGGTTATCCCTTCATATGTATCGATGTTCGGAAGTTTGAAGGCTGTTGGGATGTGGTATTGGAGGACCGCATCCACTAAGGGAGAGGATTTGTGTATGTTGCGGTGAGTGTAGAAACGATCCTTTTTTATTAGGGAAAACTCTTCCCGGACGAGGTTTCGTAGTTTATTGCGAATGACATCATCTGAAATGACAGGAAGATGTGGCGATGCCGGATGAGCTGCACGAGATGGATGAGTGAAACTTGCGGTATCTAGGAGTTCAACATCACAACCTGACAGGGAATGTGTTCCTTCTTGAGGAGGTGGGCCGGTACGAGTTCTTCCGAGCGGAATGTTTCTCGTACGTCGCGGAGTTAATGGTGTGGGCAGCTGTTGTTGAGCCCCGCATAGGAGTCGTAGGATTCCTAGTTGAGACTCCTCCATTCTACGCATTCGATCTTCTATAGAAGGACCTGAAACACCTTCGTTGGCAGGATTGCGTCTTCGAGGGCAGGAAGATGAAAAAGCATGTTGCCCTTGGCTTCGTGATTGCTCCCTCGAATGATTGGTGTTGAAGCGGGATGCTCCGTTGTCAAGAACATTGTGTCTGGTGACCATGTAGTAAACCGCATAAGTACTTTAGTTGTGGGATTGAAACTTTCCCACAGACGGCGCCAAACTGAAGCGTGCTAGAAAATTCACAGCGGTAGAGTAATGGATTATCGTCTTAGCGTTGCGCGAGGATTCAGCACACACTCAGATGAAAATGAATCAAGTTGTGATAACACCAGAAGATTTTACGTGGAAAACCCGTAAAGGGGAAAAACCACGAGGTATGACCTAGTTGTAAAAATTCACTATAAGTTGATGATTACAGATGCCCCTTGTCCCACGGGCGGGAAAGGGTTAATAGCTTTCCAAATTACAACGTCGACTGATGACGTCTAGTCAGCGGTGGTTGACGGAGGTTGGCGGTGATTGACGGCAGTTGACGATAATCAATAACGATCGGCGGTGGTCGACGGAGGTCAGCGGCGGTTGTCGACGGTCAGTGGTGGTCGACGGCGATCTACGATGGCGTGGATAATCTTGGACTTGAGCTCCTTCTCAAAGCCTCAAGTTTTCTCTTAAGCCTCTTCCTCTCATGTGAAGGGTGAGGCTCTATTTATAGTGTTTTGAGTGCAATTAATACAAGAATATGAACTATTTTGATCAGACGGTCCGAAGAGTTTTTCTTGATCGGATGACGTTTGATGGACATTTGAGTGTCTTAACGATGTCGCAATTGAGCAACCTTGGGCTCATTGGATTCGTCTTATCGAGATGATCGATTCGACTGTGAACTCGCTAGATTCGACATCTGTTTGACCTTTCAATTGCCTCCAAAAATCTTCCAATGGTGGTTTAATGATTTGATCTGGGCTTGATTTAACTCGGATTGGACTGACTTTTATATCATTAGGTCCGTCTCATCAAGCTGATCAGTTTGACTATACGTTTGCTGAAATCAGAACTCTGGATGGCTCTTAATCAAAGTTTGAATGTTTCTTGTTTTAAAAATTACACCGAAATTCGTGCTGGCTGATGAAAATTTGTTGGTGACGTATCACTTATAAAGCTCTTCAATGTTCAATAATGAATGTCCTATAATCACATAGCAAAAAGAATGAAGCAACAAAGTACTATCTATGTAAATATGAAAGTTTAGGTTTGAGATATGTAAATACATAAAAATTATGTGCAATGTATGTAAATTTCCCTGTAACCTATTGTTGTATTGTCATTGAATGTGTGATAATTGAGTTTCCCAAAATAAAATTCTACAAAAGCATAATATTCTCATCTTGATTTCCATCCAATTATAAATAGTAAGCAAAGATTCAAAATTTAAGATATTATATATATATATATATATATATATATATATATATATATATATATATATATATATATATATATA
>JXCR01122157.1:26324-47142 GCA_002079205.1 Phalaenopsis hybrid cultivar
GGTGACAAGTGGTATCAGAGCAGATTACTGCCTGCCAGGTGTGTGGACTCTCCATGGTCCAGTGGGACCCTCGGTGGAGCCGATCCGTGACGAGGGCGTCACGTGATTGGGTGGAGGAGAATGTCACGGACAAATAGTCCCACATTGGCTAGGTGTAGGGCCGAAAAGCAGTATTTAAGTCCTGGGCTGCCCACCACCCACAAGGGCTCTTTTGGGAGGTGACAGTCTGTTATCTTCCATTCTTATTCTCTGCAAGGCCGTTTACAGTCATCGATGATCGGCGAAGCAGAAAACAAACCGACGCTTTGGCGATTGCCCTTAAGCATCTGTAGGGAGAAATTAACAATAATGTTATTATTATTCGGGGAATTTATGTCCATGTCACATAATTTTTTTATTTAAACATATTTCGCATAAAAAATATCATAATTTATATATATTTTAAATGAAATGCATATTTTTATCTAAATTCCAAACTTTTGGGTGTTAAATATGTTAATATAAACCGCGAGGTATTCTTTGAAGTATAAACGCTCAAACTTTAATTAAAATCATCCGGAGCTAAGATTTCAATAAGCTTGTAGTCAAACTGACGGCTCGATGTGACGGAACCAATGATTTAAAAATTTTGTTCAGTTTGACTCAAATCAAACTTAGATCAAGTGATTAAACAATTATTGAAAGATTTACAGACACATTTAGAAGATTAAATGAATGTTGAATTTGACAAGTTTATATTTGAATTGAGAGTCTTATGAAGATAAATCTATCGAGTTTGAGATTGTCCAATTTTAATATCGTTAATCAACTTTTTTAATGAATAAGCTTAGGTGTGTAAGATAAAAAAAAAATTAAAATTTGATTGTGAGATATATAAATACATAAGAATTAGGTGCTATATATAAAAACTTTCGGAAAACAGAACAAATTGCTCAAAAGTCAAAATGCCTTCCATCCTCTAGCGGTTCGTTGTTCAGTCCCCCGGCTCACCAACCCCCGGCTTACCAACCACCCCCTCTCCGTGCCTGCAAAATGGCCATCACGTCAGCCGGGGGAGGATGGTAGCCGCCGCATTTGGAGCGAGAAGGAGGCGATCATCCCTTCGGCCTATTCTCACGCAAACCCTACTCCAGCGCTGAACCTTCCTCCATGGCCGNATGAAATACACATTTTCATGCATAAATAAGGTGTTAGACATGGCCTCAGAGAAAGTGTACGATATGTAAATACAAAGGAATTAAGTGGAATGTATGTAAATCTTCCATTTTTATTTTTTTATTTTGAGTTACTGATGCAGTATCAAAATAGTCGGTTCTACAAACTTCACAAAGCAAAACCCAAATAGATAAGTTTCCCTCAAGCGTGTACTAAATTTAAAGAACTTCATAGTTGTCTACAGAACAATTCTTACCCAAAATGTTTAGAGTTGTCCAGGTTGGACAATAATAAAGTATAAAAAACAATGACTCTAACGCCTGCAAAAATTTGCTAAAATGAAATAGCAATCCAATAAAATCCCANAACTACACTTTTCAAAATTAATAAAAAAACAAATTTGACAAGAACATATACACATTTTTCTAAACAAAATATATTTTTCGCTACAAACAAAATTGATACAAGCCTCTTTTGTATATCTGAAATCTATGTGCATGCTAAAAATATAAATTTTAAATATATTTTTAAACATTGGTTGTCCACCTGTTGATTACTTGTTTGGGCTAAAGAGTACCCTCCTAAGTGAGGTTTGATAGGAAACCCTTCTAGTTGAGTGGCAGGCTTTATACATCTGAGTGACCGGGTATTCTTCGACGACCCTCGAGTATAAACATATATCTGAGCCTAGCCCTGACCCGAATACTTGCAGTCCCCTCTTTTCAGACTTTTTCATATGTTTTATTGAAATTTTTGGACAAAGCACTCGTGGTCTTTTCTCTGGGATTTTCCTGAGATTTTGAGGATTTTATTTGAATTGTTACTCGTCAATTTTCTCGAGCTTTTCGTCATGAATTACTCGTTGATTTTTTCCGAATTTTTCATCGTGGGTCATTTACCGTTCTCGAGTTTTTCGGTTGACGTTTCTTTTCATCTTTTGCTTTCGTTTATATGATGCATTTCAATCTGTTTTATTTGTACATGTTGCATCAACTACATCTAAGAAACAGCGGATCCCCCAGGTATGCAAGTTTATTTTATGTTTACAGCATGTTACTTTCTTGTAATCACTTTCCTGCTATACCGTCTACTTTTCTTTACACCGCATGTTGTACTGTTCTCTTTACTGCATACTCTACTGCTTGTCATATGCTGCATACTCTACTGTCATTCTATACACAGTATAACTTCAGCTTGTTCCCCTAGAATGTTTAAAAAACTATAACTATAGGGTCGCTTGATTTGACATCATAACTTGACACCCTTAAAAACTAAAACTCGTCACGACAAGGAACTTGGAGCTACTGCGGTGGGCAACAAGATCATCTTCAACAGAAGAACATGGCTTCCCCAGCTAAATCATTCATTTCTTAGAATTAAACAACTGTTCATAGGATTTCAATGTTGTTTGCCTAGTACAACATAAATCCTCAACTTTTCGTTAGACATTTGTACAGTTATACTATGCAATCTAAGCCCTAACTCGTTTTAGGATTCCGAGGTTGTCGTTCGTCACGACCTAAATCCTCATATCTTCCAGACTGTTTGTGTGATCGTTTCATACGAATGTAAGTCCTAATTAAATAAAATTGGCAGGATGAAACGCTTGAATAATTTCTCCTGTAAACTGAAGCCAAACCATAGGGTAAACTGGAAACTCATCGAGGTTTTCCTTCGGATCTGTGACATCCCCTAGTTCTTGCTCATTTGGATTCTACAATAAATGTTCCAAGTTTGTACAATTCCCCTTTACACACACCTCTTTATCCAATTTTGTTGAAAAGTCATATCCTTTTGACTTCCTTAAAGATAATTCTTCCTGATTTTTATCGAGAGTATTCATAGGTGACTGCGATTGTCTAAGAAGTAATTAATTATATGGGTTTGCCCTTGCAGGAAGTTTTTCTGAACCTAGCTTAAAATAAACCTTATTTAATTTTTCATATTAAATAGGAGAATTTGTCAGCAAAAAAAACGGTTTCGCATACCAAACGGATGTCATATCTTTCTTAGTTTATTTGATCGAGTCTCACCCTCAAATTTTGTGTTCATCATTCGGGATAGATACAGGATTTGAGGTAAAGGGTTCTTTCATTTAAACTATGAAAAATATGGCGTCAGTTTGATTTTCATATTTTTCTAAACTTAAATCTATATGTAAATTAAACGTCATTCTGAAGCGAGCGACGAGATTTCGATTCCGGTGACCGACAGCTTCCTACGAGCAACTCCCCCAACTTTTTTTTTAGTGTCGACATTTTGCAATTATATCACCAAAATATTTCATATTAAATAAAAATTGTCATTATTTTAACTTTTAAAAATTGAAATACACATTTTCATGCATATATAAGGTGTTAGACATGGCCTCATAGAAAGTGTACGATATGTAAATACAAAGGAATTAAGTGGAATGTATGTAAATCTTCCATTTTTATTTTTTTTATTTTGAGTTACTAATGCAGTATCAAAATAGTCGGTTCTACAATCTTCATAAAGTAAAACCCAAATAGATAAGTTTTCCTCAAGCGTGTACTAAATTTAAAGAACTTCACAGTTGTCTACAGAACAATTCTTACCCAAAATGTTTAGAGTTGTCCAAGTTGGACAATAATAAAGTATAAAAAACAATGACTCTAACGCCTGCAAAAATTTGCTAAAATGAAATAGCAATCCAATAAAATCCCATAATAAATGATGAATTTTTGACAGAGTTTTCCATATGGCCTAAGAGAAACTAAGTAAAATTAAAAAGCATCACCATAAATGCTGCAAATTTACATATAAAGCAGATTTGTTGATGCAAGATGAAAAAGCATTGCAAACCTTGGAACGTTGGTGGTAGTGATCCTAATGTGAGTTCTGCAAACTCGACCGAGTTAATTTTCCACTTCCCAGTGTTCTCAAAAATAACTGGTTCGGCAATTTCCTTGATCATTTTGCAAATTGCCTAGAAAGAAAAAAGGATCATAAATACTTCGTGAAGGTTATAGTTTATTGATCTGATAAACTTCCTTCAACCTTGTATATTTTCTCACCTTGTCCAAATAAGGCCACATCATTTCTACAAACTTGTTTAACCAATCAACCTAGGAAAAATACAATGGGAGATCAGCTTCCAAAAGGTAGATAAAAACTGCAAAAAAAAAAAATTTAAGAAAATATCTAAAAATTTGACAAGTAATTATCAAAGCATTCATTCAAAACATTAAACCATGTAAAAGCATACTCCATCATAATCTGGATTTTTAACACGTATAGGGATTTCAGGAAGCATTCGCTCCAATGAATTTGAATAATATTCAACCGGTGGCCGTAACCTTGGATCCTGATGAATAGAAATTAAAGATGTTAAATAAGAGAAATGAGCGAAAGTATTACTTCGAGAATTTATAGATTAATACTCCGTTTTAATAAATCTGATTCTACCAGCAAAAGCTAATAAAAGAGGAAGAAAATAGCAGAGATCAAAGATAGTAATGGCTTAAGTATGTGCATCAAGATTGCACAAATCATGCTTTATGTTAACTGCAATTATGCACATTTAAATAAACCTAGCAAATTATCATTTTTAAACACATAGTACTCAAATTTTTAATATCACATAAAAAATAGCACTATTATCACCTTTTAAAAATGAAATATACCTTTTCATGCATAGGTTTTATAAAACATCATANTTGATTTATATGAAGAGCTAAACAAAATATAAAAAACATAAAATAAAAAAATCATCAAATCAATACGTACCCCAATTTGATATCAATCGTCAAAATGAAAACTGAATCATATCACGAAGCTAGGTAAAAAATCAAAAAGACGGGGTTACCTTAACGTCACTCGGCTGCCCGTAGATGAAGAAGAAATAGTCGATGACAAGTCCACCAGCGAATCCAAACAAGAACCCGAAGTTACCAAATATGGCTCCAAAAAACCCCATCTATTCTCCTTTGCAATCCTTCCTGCCGGAAGAGAGTCCACTTATAAACTAAAAAACAGCTGAAAGTAAAAAAAAAAGAAACACGTTCAAATCCGTCGAAATGTACCGTCCCGCCTGTACCAGAAGGAAAGAATCAAATGCAGAATCTGAACACAATGTCGCCGGCTAAGACCTATTGATTCATAGAGAAAGAGAGCAAGGAAGGAAAAGAGTATTGATTGCAGCCATCAAAGCTAATCGTGACTGTTTGATTCTCGAGAACATCGTAAATCGTACTAGAATGCCAGCTGAGCGAANGAAGATCTATTGATTCATAGAGAAAGAGAGAGAGGAAAAGAGTATTGATTGCACCCATCAAAGCTAATCGTGACTGTTTGATTCTCGAGAACATCGTAAATCGTACTAGAATGCCAGCTGAGCGAAGATAATGAGTAAGAAGACTGAAAGCACAAAGAAGTTAAGACAAATTTGAGAAATAGACCGGGTGGAGGGAAGAAAGAGAGAGAGAGAGAGAGAGAGAGCTTCTTCTTGAGCGTCTGTTAACTTCCATTCTTTGCAAGGCCGTTCACAGTCATCGATGATCGGCGAAGCAGAAAACAAACCGACGCTTTGTCGATTGCGCTTCAGCATCCGGAGGGAGAAATTAATAATAATGTTATTATTATTCGGGGAATTTACGTCCATGTCACATATTTCTTATGTATTTAGATTGCTAACATTTATTTATTTTTTATTTAAACATATATCGCATAAAAATATCATAATTTATATATGTTTTAAATGAAATACATATTTTTATCTAAATTTCAAAATTTTGGGTGTTAAATATGTTAATATAAACCTCGAGGTAATCTTTGAAGTATAAACGCTCAAACTTCAATTAAAAATCATTCAGAGCTAAGATTTCAATTAGTGTATAGTCAAACTGACGGCTCGATGTGACGGAGCCAATGATATAAAAATTTTGTTCAATTCGACTCAAATCAAACTTAGATCAATTTATTAAATCATTGTTGAAAGATTTACAGACACATTTAGAAAGTTAAATGAATGTTGAATCTGACGAGTTCATAGTCGAATCGAGGGTCAGACAAATCTAACGAGCTTAAGATTGCCAATTTTAACGTCGTTAATTAACTTTTTTAATAAATAAGGTGTGCAAGATAAAAAAAATTAAAATTTAAGTGTGAGGTATATAAATACATAAGAATTAGGTGCTATATATATAAAAACTTTCGGAAAACAGAACAAATTGCTCAAATGTCAAAATGCCTTCCATCCTCTGGCGGTTGGCTGTTCAGTCCCCCGGCTCACCAACCCCCGGCTCACCAACCACCCCCTTCCGTGCCTGCAAAATGGTCATAACGTCAGCCAGGGGAGGATGGTAGCCGCCGCATTTGGAGCGAGAAGGAGGCGATCATCCCTTCGGCCTCTTCTCACGCAAACCCTACTCCAGCGCTGAACCTTCATCCATGGCCGCATCCGCTTCCTCTTCCATCTATTCACCCCTCCAATCTCCCGCAAGGCCTCCCCGCGGCCTCAGCACCGTTTCTTCCCCCGGCGCCCCCTCCGTTTCCCTTCGCCGGCGCGGCCTGCGCTACCCCTCCCTTGTTCGGATCGGTTTCTGCTGTGCGTCGTCTGATAAAATCCTGACAAGGGTGTCCGCTAGGTCAGTTCCGGTGATGGATCCGACGAAACGAGAGGTAGCGCCGAAGGTTTCTACCGTTGTGGATGTCGATCTCGGAAACCGAAGCTACCCGATTTACATCGGTTCGGGACTACTCGATGTCCCCGATCTGCTCCAGAGGTATGCGAATTGCGTTGCTCTAATTGCTTCCGGAATTGTCGCGCTTGATTATGTTTATTAATTGCGTATTAGCTTTTCTCAGGCATGTGGATGGAAAGAGGGTGCTTGTTGTGACTAATACCACTATTGCTCCTCTGTACCTCGATAGAGTTGTCAAGGCTTTGACGCGGGGGAATCCTCATGTTTCTGTGGACAGCGTNGAGGCTTTGACACGGGGGAATCCTGATGTTTCTGTGGACAGCGTGATCATACCTGACGGGGAAAAGTACAAAAACATGGTGAGTACTTCTGATGCAAAAGAAACAAATTGGTTTTTATCTGTTTTTCAGAAACTGGTAACTCGATTTCCTGAATTATTCAGCTTGAGCTAGAAGATTTCCTTTTTCTTTTCTTTTTTTTTTTGGTAGGAAACGTTGATGAAAATATTTGATAAGGCAATAGAATCTAAGATGGACCGTCGCTGCACATTTGTGGCTCTTGGTGGGGGAGTGATCGGTGACATGTGCGGATTTGCAGCTGCTTCCTATGTCCGTGGTGTTAACTTTATTCAGATTCCCACAACTTTGATGGCTCAGGTATCCTCTCTGTCAATTTTTTACTTCATTTAGCTGTACGACTGGTAACTTTCTGATCTACTCGGTCCTGTTTATTCGTATCTAGGTGGACTCTTCTGTTGGTGGGAAGACTGGCATAAATCATCCACTGGCTAAGAACATGATTGGGGCATTCTACCAACCACAATGTGTTCTTATAGATACTGATACTCTAAACACGCTACCAGATAGAGAACTAGCTTCTGGTATAGGCGAAGTTATCAAATATGGGCTTATCAGGGATGCAAAGTTCTTTGAGTGGCAAGAGAAGAACATAAAGGCACTTTTGGCAAGGTAACAATTGGGTTCAGCTATTGAAAACATGTTTAGGAAACCCTTTGGATCTTTAATCTAACACAATTTTTTGTTCATTGTATTCATCTCCTTTTTCTATCATAACTGGATCTGGATTGAAAACATGTATTTGGGGGGCAATCAAAATGATATTTGTTGGATCTTGAATTGCGAGTGGTCTCACAACACCTATATAAGTACTTGTTGAAGGAGAAGAGTAGAAAATAGAGATGAAAATTGTGTAAGAATGGAGTTGAAACAGGTTGAATCTCAATAATAATATATATATATATATATATATAACTAAATGTAGAGAGTGAAAACAGTTTCCCTAGACCCCACGAACGGCCTTCCTCATGTATATGTTTGGGTCAGCTCTCCACAGGGGTGGGTACATAAGAGCTGCACTGAAAGAGAAAATAGATCATGATAAGATTGTCACATAGCTGTGTGTATAAAATATTATATAAGATAAAATTATTCAGCTGTGGGGCGAGTTGATGAAGTAACTCGGCTTGCCAAATTTACCCACCGAACTAATTTGCCAAACTAACTAGCGAATTGTTTGACAAGTTGGTTGAGCTAAGATTTGGTGCACTGCATAAGTGAATCAGTTGAGCAATTTTGTCGAACTGTTTTGCCGAACTGATTGAATTCGGCTGCTATCTGGAACTTCTTCGGAATTTACGTGAATTATTCCGATTTGATCATGTGTATGACGTTGTCTTATANAAATTTTGTCGAACTGTTTTGCCGAACTGATTGAATTCGACTGCTATCTGGAACTTCTTCGGAATTTACGTGAATTATTCCGATTTGATCATGTGTATGACGTTGTCTTATANTTTTTTTCCAAATCATGGATCTTCATTAGCTTTATCCTTACCATTTTGTGTCGGCTCTATGAATTCTTATTGTTTATTCATTCCTTCTTAGTGCTGCATGACAGCATGCCGTTGNGTTTGTTTTTTTCCAAATCATGGATCTTCATTAGCTTTATCCTTACTATTTTGTGTCGGCTCTATGAATTCTTATTGTTTATTCATTCCTTCTTAGTGCTGCATGACAGCATGCCGTTGAATTTTCACTTTCATAATGCTATGTTTGTTAAAATCTTTTAGAAAATAATAGCACAAATTTTTTACATACATGTCATTTTACCTGTGCATGAAAAGTTGTATTTCACTGTTTAAAAGTTAAAATAATGATATTTTTTATGTGATATGAAACATTCGGGTGATGTAAATGTAAAAAAGCAAATTTTAGGTGTTATATATGTAAATGCAATGGAATTGGGTGGTATGTATTTAAATGCTTCTAAAAACAATTAAGAATCAATTATCTGNTTTAGGCGTGCCATATGTTAATACATAAGTATTGTGTGCTATGTATGTAAATGCCCCTTTATTTTTCTTTTTATCAATCTCAGGGCTTTGTCTTGAATTCTCACCCCCCAGATAGAGTTAGAATCCAACCTATTCATATGCTTGTATCTGAAACTTGTCTTTTTATTTTTTGATTTATTTCTATTGAATCTAGGTTGGTAATTTTTTATCTTTTTGAATAATTTCTATGCTCTTATGGATGTTGTAGGGATTCAAGTGCCTTAGCATATGCTATCAAGCGCTCGTGTGAAAACAAAGCCGAAGTTGTCTCCTTAGATGAGAAGGAAAGTGGACTAAGGGCTACCTTGAACTTGGGTCATACATTTGGGCATGTGAGATCACAGTACTTTCGAAATTTTTTTCATTTTTATTTCATACTTTATTTATTATATATTTGGCTTTTTTTTCCAAATCATGGATCTTCATTAGCTTTATCCTTACTATTTTGTGTCGGCTCTATGAATTCTTATTCTTTATTCATTCCTTCGTAGTGCTGCATGACATGCCGTTGATTTTTCACATTTATAATGCTATGTTTGTTAAAATCTGTTAAAATCTTTTAGAAAATAATAGCACAAATTTTTTACATACATGTCATTTTACCTATGCGTGAAAAGTTGTATTTCACTGTTTAAAAGTTAAAATAATGATATTTTTTTATGTGATATGAAACATTCGGGTGATATAAATGTAAAAAAGCAAACTTTAGGTGTTAGATATGTAAATGCAATGGAATTGGGTGGTATGTATTTAAATGCTTTTAAAAACAATTAAGAATCAATTATTTTCTCTTAAAGCTTGGTCAGTCAGTATCATCATCGGCTGAAATCTTTCATGTCCCGTCGAGCTTTGATTTGGAATTGGTTATTTGGGTTTTGTTTCAAGTTGATGTCTTGCGGAAAATTCCATAATTGCTATTTTAGATCAATTACTTTGGTTTCACACTTTATTCTGCTTGCTCTCTTGACAAAATTCGATTATTTACAGGCTATAGAATCAGGCTTTGGGTACGGGCAGTGGTTCCATGGAGAAGCCGTCGCAGTTGGCATGGTAATGAACCCCCTTCACCCCATTTCACACTCCTTCACCTCTACCCTACAAATCTTTCTTCTCATTGATGCCATGCATGTTATGGAGGGATAAATGACGCTCTTTTCCAACAGGTTATGGCAGTCGACATGTCGTATCGCCTCGGCTGGATCGACAACATCATTNAGTATCATCATCGGCTGAAATCTTTCATGTCTCGTCATGCTTTGATTTGGAATTGCTTATTTGGGTTTTGTTTCAAGTTGATGTCTTGCTGAAAATTCCACAATTGCTATTTTAGATCAGTTACTCTGGTTTCACACTTTCTGCTGCTTGTTTTCTTGACAAAATTCATTTATTTGCAGGCTATAGAGTCAGGCTTTGGGTATGGGCAGTGGTTCCATGGAGAAGCCGTCGCAGCTGGCATGGTGATGACCCCCCTTCACCCATTTCACACTTTTTCGCCTCTCCACCACAAATATTTCTTCTCATTGATGCCATTATTGTTCTCGACGGATTAATGACGCTCTTTTCCAACAGGTTATGGCAGTCGACATGTCGTATCGCCTCGGCTGGATCGACAACAGCATTNCAGCTGGCATGGTGATGACCCCCCTTCACCCCATTTCAGACTTTTTCGCCTCTCCACCACAAATCTTTCTTCTCATTGATGCCATTATTGTTCTGGACGGATTAATGACGCTCTTTTCCAACAGGTTATGGCAGTCGACATGTCGTATCGAATCGGCTGGATCGACAACAGCATTGTAGAGAGAGTCCACAACATCTTGCAGCAGGCCAAACTCCCAACCACTCCTCCTGAGATGATGACCGTGGATCTGTTCAAAACCGCCATGGCGGTATTTGTTCGAAGCCCTTTCAGTTTATTTTACATTTTTTGTTCGGTGCATTTACATACTTACCACCCAATTCTTATGTATTTACATACGCAACAACTGAGCTTTACTTCTGTCATTTTATACCATCCAAATCCTTCGTATCACATAAAAAAATGTCATTTTGTTAACTTCAAAAAATGCGAAACACTCATTTTCAAGCCTGTAAAAATTGAAGTTTAGTTGTTAAATGTAAATACATAAGAATTGATTGGCNATATCACATAAAAAAATGTCTTTTTGTTAACTTCAAAAAATGTGAAACACTCATTTTCAAGCCTGTAAAAATTGAAGTTTAGTTGTTAAATGTAAATACATAAGAATTGATTGGCATGCATGTAAATCTTCCTTTTTGTTCAATTCTCAGTTTAATAATGCTTTTATTTTTGGATTTTAGGTTGATAAAAAAGTAGCAGATGGTGTTCTAAGGCTCATCCTCCTTAAAGGTCCTCTTGGCAGCTGTGTTTTCACAGGGGACTATGACAGTAAAGCACTGGATGAAACTCTCCAAGCCTTCTGCAAAAGCTGACAAAATCTTTCCCACCTTTTTGTACCATAATGTTGTAGTAATCTTTGCACTCTCTTTGTATGTTGTTGTAATTGTTTGAAATTCTTTGCTGCTTTGTTGAGTTATATTGCTGAAGCATGTAGAATAAACACGTGAAAATTGTAATATGTATGATTTGAACCCGCAATTTTATGGTGAGGAACTACATGTTTAATCATGAGAGAATATTGCATGCGGAGTTTGGATGGATTCAGATTTCATGCATAATATTGTTGGACATTGTTGTACGATATATGGACCATAGTGTATGCTGTTATTGTACATGAAGTTCGAGTCTGAATGACTCTGCACACAATAGTTTTTTCTCAGCCATAATGTCACTAGACTCAATTATATAATTTATTAGTAAGGCTGATAATTTTGTTAAAACTCTCAATAATTGCTCAAAATGTAATAGGTTCAAAGTGTTATTATTGGGTTTTTTAATAATATGTGATGTGATTCAATCAAAATTGGCCTGTCCGGACTCGTTTCAGCTGGGTTTAGCCGGCGCAGGACTTAAAAATTACATTGATTTTAATGAATTTAATAAATTATAATTTTTGAGGCCTAAATATGTAAATGGGATAATTTTGTGTGTAATGAATGTAAATCCTCGAAAATAATGTTTTAAGTTAGGAAGTCAAGCCGACTCAAGACAGCTCGATAGGTGGCTCATGAACTCAGCTCGTTGAGCAAACAAGCGAAGCTCAAGGTAGCCCCGACTCAATTCTTTAGCTCGTGAGCTAAAGCATTTAAAAAAATATTAATATAAGATTTACTTAAAATATAATAAATGTGAAGGCTTTATCTTCAGAGTATTAAAAATGTTTAAAAAGTAATATCTTGTATTTTACGAAGCAATTTTTACTTTTTCCTTTCATAATTATTCAGTCATTTTATTATAATACTACGTTAAATTAATATTTCATCTCTTTTATAATAAACATGTCGACTTAAACCTGTACTTATGCTCGAGCTTTAGTTCAAACTCAAGTAAATTAAACCAGTTCAAGCTCAAGCTAAAATGGTTCGAACTCGATTCTACTCATTTACACCCTTATTTTAAGTCTATTTATGTGACACTAGTGGCAATGTTAGGTGAAGATTCATACTTCAAAGAAGTAAAGTGTCAAAGTAGTCTTGGATTATTTACATGGGATAATTTCAATCCCAAAATATATAGAATTGCCAAAATAGTTCCCATACTTCTTAAATTATTGATGATCGTTGAACCTTAATTTTAAAATGGTTGAGCATTATTTTAACATTTTAATAAATATTGGGACTAAAATGGGCCCACTTAAATAGTCTAGTCTATTTTGACTCTATATTTAAAAAAATAAAAAAATATATATAAAAATCAACTTAGAATTAACAAAAAAATACTTTTTACGTCGCTCTGTTCGTCCCAAATCAATGAAACATATCGAATAATCCACTACAATTTTTAACGCATAATCTCTCCAATTCAAGCAAAGTACACATAATTTTAAACAGGAACAACGTAATATCTCAACTGCAATTATGTTTCACCGGGGCTCGCTTAAAGGAGTTTTGTTCTTCAATGAAGTTCCTTCAACAATCATGCACTCTAAAATGACAAAAAATTGTCGTTCTGCTGAAACAATTTCTGGACACGCTGCTTGATAAAACAAAAGCAAAAACGCATAACAGAGCTTTATCGCCTTCTCAAACTAGGCCCAAGATGGTTCTTCCATACATCAAATTTACTAAAAAAATATTCAATACCACAATTCTTATGTATATGTGGTAATATACATGCTCCTACTTTAAAATTTACATACATACCATACAACTTTTATCTATTTATACATATCTCTAATACTTAAAATTTAATATTTATATTTATAGTATCAAGTGTCATGAACTTTACTCCAAAGATTATATATATATATATATATATATATATAAAAGAGGACATGTATATACATACTATTATTTTTATGTATCAATCTCTACTTTCATATTTATATATTTATCATTTAAATTTTTATTATCATATCAAAAATATTATTATTTTAAGTTCTTAAAAATTAATTTTTTTTTTCACACAAAAAAATTTATAACACCAAAGGTTATATATGTAAATATCAAAATTTAGGAAAAAAGGCACATAAATATATAAAAATTTTGTCATATATTTTTCTAAAGCCAACAATATAACAATTAAGTGGAATATTTACATATATAACGCTCAATTCCTATGTATTTACATATCAACACTTAAACTTTAGTATATATTTACAAACACATAGAATTTAAGGGTACATATGTAAATATTTTAAATTTATAGAAGAAAAAGGGAAAATGGTTTTCGTCCTCCCTGGCTTGAGGGAAAGCTCAACCAACCCTTGCCCCAAAATGATCTCTCGCAAGAACAGAACCCAAAATCTCTGGACAGGATTCACAGCAGCGCAAAATTCGGAACTTTACCCCGCGTCTTCCACTCTAAATCGTCCAAACAAAATCCTCCCATGGAGAAAGGAGATCTCGAAGGGCATTCCCATCTCCTTCGAGCCTCTCCTCTCNTAACATCGTAATTGCTTGTTGTTTCGTGCTGGAAAAGTTGCTGCGGATGAGTGAGGGTTTTAAGTTCTTTTGATGCTACTGTCAAGTTGCTCCCTCTCAGTTTTGAATGGCTTTTTTTTAGAATTGATGATCTTATGGATGACAGAAGGACTATCCCACTACGACAGTGCACATGAAGTTAATATGAACTACCTTTTGAGGTTACAGTATAATCAGTTGCCTTCTAGCTTCTAATTGTTTTTCATAGGCAACGCGTGTTGAATCATAATTTGTTCGTGAATCATACCCCAAGAAATAGAGCATAAGAAATGAGAGAGAGATGGAAAGAAAGAGACAGAGAGAAGAGTGAACTGTTGATGACCAGTCGTGTTGATATTTTTTGAAGTTTGTGGCTAAAACCAGGTGTATCTGCTCCATTATACATGAAATGATATTCCTATTTATAGGAGAGAGAGTACAATATAGTAATATTGCATTTTTGTCTTTGCTTTAATGAAGGTTGTACATGGTATTCTAGATATTTTACATATATGAGTCTATTGCTCGGCTACCCTTTGGCTCGTTCGACCGAGTTTGTCTGGCTTAAGCTCGGTTGGACTTAGCCGGTGTTGTCAGTCGTCTGAGATTAATTGGCTTCAGGTGGACACGAGTGACTCGGTCGTCTGAATTAGTTTAACTTTTGAACCTTGATGATAGATGAAGGAGCTTTGGGGCACTCTTGGTTGATTGGAGGTGTCGAGGTGTTAGATATTCTCTTGAGCTGACTTCTTCATGTTGGTTGGTTTGGATGTCTCCTTGTCTCTTTTCTGATCGAATGACTCGAATTCGGGTCATTCGACTCTGTCGGCTTTTGCCATACTTGTCCTAGCTTAGACAGTTGCATCCGATCGGATTATTGGGTCTTCTGGTCTTCTATCATTGGGCCATCATTTGTCGTACCCTCCTTCTGGATCGTTAGCTTTCTTAGGATTAGCGCTGACACATTTTTTATGCACGACATGGAGCTATGACTTAAAACTCTCACTTTTATGTTGCGAATTTTCTAACATGCAACACTTGTATTGATCAAAGTTTTTATTTTTATGTCTTAATCATTGTCTTGGATGCATTTCAGTGGATTTCCATATTGGTTGAGGGAGGTAAAGAACATAACCTTCCGAACCAACAACCCTGCCTTCAAGGTGATCAACATAAGTATCAAACATGAATTAATTTTTTTCAAGGAAACCATTCTCGAACGGTTGGATTAACTTTAAATTTACATGCAGCATCATATGGAGAGGTTTGTGAAAAAAATTGTAAATATGATGAAGGAAGAGAAGCTCTTTGCTTCCCAGGGAGGTCCTATCATACTTGCTCAGGTTAATTTCATCCATAACTCTCATTAATTGGTCATTTACTCATTGAATTATAAACAAATAAGTTGTTAAAAATAGATTGAAAATGAATACAACATGGTTCAAGCGGCATTTAAGGAAGATGGCAAGAAGTATATACAGTGGACATCTGACCTCGCCTTGAGCCTTGGTATTGGAGTTCCATGGATGATGTGCAAGCAACAAGATGCTCCAGGACCCATAGTAAGTTATATTGATCTATTTACATACATGCCACCCAATTCTTATGTATTTATATATATGACACTCAAACTTTAATCATTGCATTTGTAACACCCAATTTTTTCGTATCACATTAAAAGTACCGCAATTTTAACTTTCAAAAGGTGAAATACAACTTTTCATGCACAGGGCAGGTGACATATAGGTAAAAATTAAAGTTTAAGTGTTTTTTTTTAATGTTTAGGCGGTGGATATGTAAAATACATAAGAATTTTGTGGTATTTATGTAAATGCCTCTTGTATTAAATATGCATTAGAATTTTACTCTCTCCTTTTCTGCTGTAGATCAATGCCTGCAATGGAAGAAACTGTGGTGATACCTGGAAGGGACCTAACCATCCAACTAAGCCTCTTCTGTGGGCTGAGAACTGGAGTGCTCAGTAAGTAGAGATAGCTGTCATTTTGGTGTGTTCCTTCTGTAAATTGAGTTTTTTTCTTTGTGATGATCTCAAGGTACCGAGTTTTTGGCGACCCGCCGTCCCAAAGGTCAGCAGAAGATCTTGCATTTTCCGTTGCTCGCTTCTTCTCTAAGAATGGAACTCTTGCAAACTATTACATGGTAATTCGTCTAATCTACTTAGTTTATATTTGAATGAAGTTTGTAATTTGAATGTATGATAAAAGAGGAATTTTTATGTTTAGTACCATGGAGGAACAAACTTTGGAAGGACTGGTTCTGCTTTTGTCACGGCACGATATTATGATGAAGCACCTCTCGATGAATATGGTATTATAAACAACTAATGTTTTGATTAAGAGAAATTTGCATATATGTCACACAATCAAATTATATTTTACATATCTAACACCTAATGTTTGATATTTACAATCAGACATACCACCTTGATGTCATAAACCTATGCATGAAAATATGTATTTAATTTTTAAAAAGTTAGTAATGTTGATATATTTGATGTGATGTTAAAATTTTAGTGTTGTGCATATAAATATGAAAGTTTAGGTGTTAGATATTTAAATGCATAAGAATTGTGTGGTATGCATGTAAATACCCTTTTGATTAAAAGTCTACAATGGCATGAAAACGCTGAATTTGGTACTCCTTTCTTATAGGTTTGCAGAAAGAGCCTAAATGGGGGCACCTGAAAGACCTTCACCGAGCTCTGAAACTTAGCAGGAAACCTCTTCTTTGGGGTTCTTACAGTTTCAGAAAACTGGGTAAAAATGTTGAGGTAGAAATAGTATAGTTAGCTACATTTAATTCTTCTATTATGCAAATTTTTGGCTTTACTGGTTGTGTTCTGATGATTTTTTTTCTTTCAAGAATACAGGCTAGAGTGTACGACCTTCCTAGCGACAAAGTGTGTGCAGCCTTCCTCACTAACAAGAAGGCTGACCGAGATGTCACCGTGAGCTTCCGCGGCACCAAATACTTCTTGCCTCGCCATTCTATTAGCATTCTTCCAGATTGCAAGACTGTGGTCTTCAATACTCACAGGGTTGTAAACTGCTCAATTCCTTTAGTGGCCATTTGGGATCACTATTGTTTTATATTTTCTCTATTTTTTTTGTTTATGTTTTGATTTGAAACAAAAGTGTTTGGCATTTTTTATTAATATATGATTGTTTTTAAAAACAAAAAACAAAAAACAAAATTGGCCCCAAACAAATCCTTAGTTTTGAAGTAAAGTTTGATGATATTGGGATGGATGATTGCTTACCTCTACTTTCGAATTTTATGATAGATTAATGCCCAACACAATTCAAGGACCTTCATTCCATTCATGGAGAGGAAGAAGAACAAAAGATGGGAGATGTACCAAGATCATATCCCCAGGTATCATGAGGATGGAATTGTTCGTAGCCCGGAGCCATTGGAGCTAATGAGCACGACCAAGGATACCACAGATTACCTTTGGTATACAACCAGGTCTGTCACCCAATCTATTTTTCACTAATTCAAAAAAATGATATAAAGCAAATAGATTTATGGTTTAGGAGATGTCCAGGAGAAAGAATGGCTCTTAATAGATATATTTCTAAGAGGAAAGCCGTGTAGAATGAGCTAAATCTCACATTGAAAGTAGAGGAGAGAATATTAGGCTATGGAGTAAAGTGTCAAAACAGTCCTTTAACTATTTTTATTGAGGGTCCGTTTGGGGCAGCTTATTTGGTGTGGTGGCGTTTTGAAAACGCACCGGTCCTATTTGGGTAGACTGTGTTTTGAAAACTTATGCGTTTTCAAAACGCTGAAGACAGCTTTTTCACACCGCACCTATCTAGGTGCGATGACAGCTTTCTGACAGCAGTCTGGCTTTTCCGAAAAAAAAAAAAAAATTGTACTAGTCTTTGCACCTGGCTTATCAGCAAATTATTCAATAAGCTGTAGCTGCCCCAAACAAACCTTGAGTCATTTTAGCCAAGTGTCTTTAAGTGTCAAATTAGTCCTCATACTCTTTTAATTTGGTAAAAATTGTCCTTATTGGGACTATTTCAGTCCATATTTTAAAAATATAAAGACTAAATTGATATTTTTATAAATTTTGGGACTAAAACGGCCGCCCTATAAAGAGTAACCCCTACAAGGAGTCGAACATTCTGTCACTTTTTTCTCAGGCTGTATTAGTAAAGAATGATGTGTCTGTGCTCCAAATGAAGTACTCTTGGGCTGGGTGATCCCTTAGGAAATTTGCAGTAAAAAGACAAAACTGTGAGGTTCAATTTATTGTAAGATAGATTGGACTGATGTTTAGCGTGTTACACATAGAAATGCTTGAGCAAAAGATTCACTTTTTGTTTGCTTGTTTATCTCAGATTCAATGTGCAGCAAGAAGACTTGCCTTGGAGGAAAGATATTCGTCCTGTGCTGCAAATTGCAAGTCTTGGCCATGGAGTTCATGCATTTGTGAATGGAAAATACCTTGGTATACAACTCCATGGCATTTTAATTTAGGAAAATTTACATACATAGCACAAAATTCTTATGTATTTACATATCTCACTCCTAAACTTTCATATTTATACACATTGCACTCAAATGTTTAATACCACATAAAAAATAGTACTATTAGCACTTTTTAAAGTCACATAGATCTTTTCATGCATGGTTTTAAAGCACCAAAGTGCTACGTGTGTGCGAATGTGAAAGTTTAGGTGTGAGATATGTAAATACATAAGAATTGTGTACTGCGTATGTAAATTTCCCTTTTAATTTAGCTAAATATTTTCTTTCTACAGCTTTCCATTTCACTGTTTTATTGATGAATAAACTGAGTGCATATTTGATTCAGGGCATGCGCATGGCAGCAAGATTGAGAAGAGCTTTGTCTTCCAAAAAGCAATGAAGCTGAAGTCTGGAACCAACCACATTAGCATCTTGGCCATGACTGTTGGCTTCCCGGTAAGAGATTAAAATTCAAAATTTTTCACTTCTTAAAATTTTGGGACATTTACGTACGGACTAAATTTTTATATATTTACATATTTAACATCTACACTTTAATATTTACATTTATAGCACTCATATCTTTAACCACATAGAAAGTGCAACTTTTACTAACTTTTTAAAAGTCAGATCACCTTTCTATGCATCGGTTTATAACTTCATGGTGTTATAAATTATTGAACTTTAGGCGTTGGATACGTAAATCCATAAGCATTGTGTGGTACGTGTGTAAATTTCCCTAAAATGTTTTCCCATAAAGGGGGGCTAACATCTTTTACTACACTGTGAAAAGGATAGTGGTCCTTACCTGGAACGCAGGGTTGCCGGAATTCACTCGGTCATCGTCCAAGGCCTTAACACAGGCACCCTGGATCTCACAGCCAATGGCTGGGGCCATCAGGTAAATATTTATTTTGTTGGCAATTCAGTTAAATTCTCTTACTAAAAAAGACTGATAAATTTGAGACTAAATAGGTCGGCTTAGTAGGAGAGAAGCTTCGGATCTACACAAATGATGGAGTCTCCAGAGTTCAATGGACCAAACCTGAGAGCAACATACCGATTACCTGGTACAAGGTAATAGTATCACAAACAAATCCAAGTAAAACATCATAATTAGAACTAAGGATGTAACTGAGCCAATTCGACTCGTGAGTTGGCTCGGGCTCGAATCGATTAGTAGCTCGTTGGCTGAGCTCGATGAGCTAAAAAGCCAAGCTCAAGCCAACCCAACTTTGCTCATCAGCTCACGGGCGAGCTCATTTAAAAGATTATTAATATAAAATATACTCAAATTATATTAATATTAAAGAATCTATCATTAAAGCATTAAAGATGTTCCAAAAAATGACATTTTAAATTTTATATCAAGTGATTCTTATTAATTATCTCCCAAATGGTTATTCTTTTTGTCACTTTATTATAATATTGACTTGAATTAACATTGTTTTCTTTTTTTTCATAATCAACAAACTGGCTCAAACTCTTAGAATTAGCATGATTTCAAAATCGAACTCGATGAATTAATCAAGCTTAACCTAAGTCGAGGTTCACTCGAGCTCCACTCGACTTGTTTACTCCAATAGAACAAATTGAGAACTCCCCTAACTAGAACAAATTGAGAGTTTAATAGAATCTTTCTAATTACCTTTCCTTGAACCACTGTGCTGCAGAGATACTTCGATGCACCCCCGGGTAATGATCCGGTCATTGTTGACATGAGCACCATGGCCAAAGGTTTCGTCTGGGTTAACGGCGAAGGCATTGGTCGATACTGGGTTTCATATCTCTCCCCAATCGGCACCCCAACTCAGACTGTGTAAGTGCTTATAGTAGGAAGATTTGTTTTTTGTGATCAAATTGCTTGATCTATGGATGGTTTGAAGTTTCAAATTTGTTGATTTGAAAATTTTTTTTTGCAGTTATCATATCCCTCGCTCCTTCTTGAAGCAAACGAAGAACCTTCTTGTTGTCTTGGAGGAATCTGGAGGCAACCCTGATGGAATTCAAATTTTGACCGTTAGGAGAGATGATATATGTACTTATGTGTCTGAGTATCACCCTGGTGTTATCAAACATTGGTCGAGGAAGGATGGTC
>JXCR01122160.1:0-11873 GCA_002079205.1 Phalaenopsis hybrid cultivar
AGAAATTAAATTTTAGTTTTAAATAACAAATTTTAAAATTCAATTGTTCCTTTTTTATTGCTCTCTTTTGATGAGTATTGAATGAGTTCTTGTTTGGGCTCTAATAATTGGATATTTGGCTTTATTTTATTGATCCATATGATATAATACTTCAATGACAGCCTAAAGTTGGACGGCAAACGAATGTTGGTGCAAACTTGTAAAGAAATAGACAGTAGCAGGAAAATAGAGCAAAAGAACAGACAGAAAGGAGTAATCTCTATACCAGAAAATAATATTTCTTACAAGAAAATAATCAAAAGCTACAAAGAGCATACTGGACCATCTATATATTCCACTAACAACTAACTAATCAAGTGTTTAAACTAACTAATATAAAAGTAAAACAAACAATAATTAAAATATTAGCCCCTAAANCCACCTGTATGTACTCTTTGCCGCTATATGCAGTCCAAACCGACGGGTTCGTTCCTTCTCGTGGAAGGAGATAAATAAAAAGATTTAAAAACGGAAAATATATTATATCTGGATTAGCTAAGCATAAATTTGCATCACTAGTTTGGGCTCTACCGACCCTCAATTTAATATATGAGTGGATCTGTCTGTACATGTGACAATACATAGGTGTATATGCCTGTACACATGAAAAACTTTGATTGGAGTCCTGGTGCAAAATTTCATTAGTACGCCTTATAAAATAAATTTTCCCTGGTTAGATGGATTAGATGGGCATGATAGTATTTTAGATATTATTAATAGTATTGTGGGGGGTATTTTGATAAAATAATATCATGATAGTGTCAATAACATCTAAAATACTAACATCCACACATGATATTCGTAAATAAGAACTCCTGATGTAGTATTTTCTTCTAAAAAAACAAACACACTCATCTTGTAAAGAACTAAAGATTGGGCATTGAATTTATTTTAAACTAATTTATTATTTTTAAATTTCTTTTCTGAAAATAAAGCAATTGAGCTTTTTTTTTGTATATTTAGAAGGCTAATTTTAAAGTTTTAAATTTAATTAAAATTAATTAAAATTACTGACTTCAAAAGATTTAATAGTATTCCACTTATGTCCAAACTCAATTGTTATCATAGGCACATGGGCTAAGGATCAATGCATAGAAGTTTAGGAATTTATGGAAGTAATTTTAATGAATTTAAAACTTCTCTAAAAATTTAAAAATTGTAAATTTTAATTAATTTGAGCTTATAAATTTTATAGAATTTTATAAAGATTTTAACAAAGCTATCTACATGTTGTATCATCTATTTCTCTGTCTATCAAAGAATCATAGTGTAATTGGTCACTTCAATTATAAATAACTATGGGCAATTCTTTCATATAACAATTTCCTTAATTCCTTCTCCATTAAATTCTTGATGTCTAATATCAAAAGCATCATTGAAAATTAACTCAATTGAAAGTCGCCCAATGTTTAGATCCTAAATCCTCAAGCTATTTTGTACAAATGTCTTTGGAGGATGAATAGATGGTTCTATTATTTGTACAACCTGACAGATACCCTCAAATGTGAAAATCTAAAACTAGTCCTTGAATACCAACATTAGACACTCATTGATAATAATTTAGTCGCAACCTTATACTATATTATATCACGATCTCTACTAGCATGAGTTCTAAACTAAATTTATGTGATGAGGGTTGGAAAACCAAATAGCGTAAATATCAAGTCTCCAATTGCTTTTGTGTCATTCAATCAAAAACAAACTTTACAACATTATTATGAAATACCTCATCACGACATGAATCTCTGCACACAAGAACTAAGGCATAACAAATTAGCATTGATGAACTATAGTCCCTTGTACACAATAAAAAAATTAATCTAGCATAAGAAACAACTAAAGCTATTCAAGCTACACTATTACCTGATTCACACCAAGCACTTGTGATAATGAAAGGAAATGACCATAAGAAATACAATTTAAGCCATGGTTATCCAATAATCTCCTCCAATAAACAATCTTGTACAACATATCAATCAAATCAAGGAACTTCATCTCCTCACACCACTACAACTGACAATCAAATTTATCATATAAGAGGTCACAAAATTTTAAATTGTTGGCATGGGTTGAAATAGAACGGCAAAAACTTTTTCTCCAATTCAAAAGCACTGTTAGTTAACTTTCCCTCCAATTCAAACACTTTGTTAGTTGACTCCTCTTCCAGTCACAAAATAAGGTATCTTCGTTTGGGAGGCACGTCACCCTTCACTACTGATTAATCTCAACTCAGTCGAACCACTCCATATCAAGGAGATAAAATTTTAGCTGGAAATGGGTTGTCATTTTCTATCTCCAACAAAGAACATTATTCCATCCTTGCTCCCTCACATAAGCTATTTCTACAAAATTAGTTTCATGTTACTCATCTCACCACAATATCCTCTCAATACAAAAAAATAACATCATATAATTATTATATCATCACATATAGGCCATATAGATACAAAATTACTATCTCTCAAACCAACAAGACAATTCTTGAAGGGCCATGTTTGAACGTTGTCTACTTTAATTTAACCTTCTTTAACTCAATAGTCTTAGTTCAAAATCTTAAAGCATTATTTACAGTTACAAAATCAACTACACTTCTCTGGCATAGAAGATTGGGTTTTCCGGCTTACACTATTCTATCTTTTCTAGCAATAAGTTTAGACAATTTATGTATTCATGAAAAATCTATATCATGTGCCTCGTGTAATTTTACTAAAATTCATAAAGGACCCTTTAGCTCTTCTCAAAAGCATTATTATGCTCCACTAGATATAATACACTCTGTTAATGGGATTTCTCAGCCATTTTTTTTTTCTAAATAAGGATTTTGATATTGCGTTTTTTACTTTGATCATCACCCACTTTACGTGGATATACCTAGTGAAATTAAAATATGATTCCATGTATAAATTTATAAAAATTTAGAAAATGAAAGAAAGATAATTCAACGCTAAAATTAAAATTTTACACATGGATGGTGGCGGATAATACATGACATCGCAACTTCAACAACTCCTCACCAATCAAAGATCACTCATGGTTTACATGACAATACCCAATGAAATTAAAATCAAGATGCATATATAGATTTATACAATTTTAGCAAATGGCAGAAAAACAATTCAATATTAAAATTAAAATCTTCTACATAGATGGTGGGGGATGGAACATGATACTACAATTTCAACAGCTTCTCATTAGTCAAGGTATACTCCATCANCGTTTTTGCTCCTCTTCTCTCACCTGTATGTACTCTTTGCCGCTTTATGCAGTCCAAACCGACGGGTTCGTTCCTTCTCGTGGAAGGAGATGAATAAAAAGAATTAAAAACGGAAAATATATTATATCTGGATTAGCTCAGGATAAATTTGTATCACTAGTCAGTTTTGCATCAATACTCAATCATTGAGCTTCTACCACATGGGTAAAAAATTCCTCAATTTAATATATGAGTGGATCTGTCTGTACATGTGACAATATATGATTGTGTCTGTTTGTACGCGCGAAAAACATTAATTGAAGTCCTGGTGTAAAATTTCATTAGTGCACCTTATAAAATAAATTTTCCTTGATTAGATGGATTAGATGGGCATGATAGTATTTTAGATATTATTAATAGTATTGTGGGGGGTATTTTGATAAAATAATATCATAATAGTGTCAATAACATCTAAAATACTACTATTCACACATGGATATTCGTAAATGGAAACTCCTGATGTAGTATTTTCTTCTAAAAAGACAAACACACTCATCTTGTAAAGAACTAAAGATTGGGCATTGAATTTATTTTAAACTAATTTTTTTTTTTTTTAGGGTTTAGGGTTAAAATATAGCAATTGAGCTTTTTTTTTGTATATTTAGAGGGCTAATTTTAAAGTTTTAAATTTAATTAAAATTAATTAAAATTACTTTGACTTCAAAAGATTTAATAGTATTCCACTTATGTCCAAACTCAATTGTTATCATAGGCACATGGGCTAAGGATCAATGCATAGAAGTTTAGGAATTTATGGAAGTAATTTTAATGAATTTAAAATTGCTCAAAAAATTTAAAAATTGTAAATTTTAATTAATTTGAGCTTATAAATTTTATAGATTTTTATAAAAATTTTAACAAAGCTATCAACATGTTGTATCATTTATTTCTCTATCTATCTAAGAATCATAGTGTAATTGGTCACTTCAATTTTAAATAACTATGGGCAATTCTCTCGTATAACGATTTCCTTAATTCCTTCTCCATTAAATTCTTGATGTCTAATATCAAAAGCATCATTGAAAATTAACTCAATTGAAAATCGCCCAATGTGGAGATCCTAAATCCTCAAGTTATTTTGTACAAATGTCTTTGGAGGATGAATAGATGGTTCTATTATTTGTACAACCTGACAGATCACCTCAAATGTAGAGACCTAAAACTAATCCTTGAATACCAACATTGGACACTCATTGATAATAATTAATCGCAACCTTATACTATATTATATCACGCTCTCTACTAGCATGGGTTCTAAGCTAAATTTATGTGATGAGGGTTGGAAAACCAAATATCGTAAATATCAAGTCTCCAATTGCTTTTGCATCATTCAATCAAAAATGAACTTTACAACATTATTATGAAATACCTCACCACGACATAAATCTCTGCACACAAGAACTAAGGCATAACAAATTAGCATTGATGAACTATAGTCCTTAGTACACAATAAAAAAATTAATCCAGCTTAAGAAACAACTAAAGCTATTCAAGCTACACTATTACCTGATTCACACCAAGCACTTGTGATAATGAAAGGAAATGACCACAAGAAATACAATTTAAGCCGTGGTTGTCAAAAAATCTCCTCCAATAAACAATCTTGTACATCATATCAATCAAATCAGGGAACTTCATCTTCTCATACTACAACTGACAATCAAATTTATCATAGAAGAGGTCACAAAATTTTAAACTGTTGGCATGGGTTGAAATAGAACGGCAAAAACTTTTTCTCCAATTCAAAAGCACTGTTTGTTAACTTTCCCTCCAATTCAAACGCATCGTTAGTTGACTCCTCTTCCAATCCCAAAATAAGGTATCTTGGTTTGGGAGTCACATCACCCTTCACTACTGATTAATCTCAAGTCGAACCACTCCATATCAAGGAGATAGCAAAATTTTAGCTGGAAATGGGTTGTCATTTCATATCTCCAACAAAGAACATTATTCCATCCCTGCTCCCTCACATAAGAATATCCTCTCAATACAAAAAATAACATCATATAATTATTATATCATCACATATAGGTCATATAGATACAAAATTACTATCTCTCAAACCAACAAGACAATTTTTGAAGGGCCATGTTTGAACGTTATCTACCTTACTTTAACCTTCCTTAACTCAATAGTCTTAGTTCAATCTTAAAGCATTATTTACAATTGCAAAATCAACCACACTTCTCTGGCATAAAAGATTGGGTCTTCCGACTTACACTATTCCATCTTTTCTAGCAATAAGTTTAGATAATTTATGTATTCATGAAAAATCTATGTCATGTGTCTTGTGTAATTTTACTAAAATTCATAAAAGACCCTTTACCTCTTCTCAAAAGGATTATCATGCTCCACTAGATATAATACACTCTGATTAATGGAATTTCTCCGTCAGTTTCTTCTAAATAAGGATTTTGATATTGTGGTTTTACTTTGATCATCACCCAGTTTACGTGGATATACCTAGTGAAATTAAAATATGATTTCATCTATAAATTTATAAAAATTTAGAAAATGAAAGAAAGATAATTCAACGCTAAAATTAAAATTTTACACATGGATGGTGGCGGATAATACATGACATCACAACTTCAACAACTCCTCACCAATCAAAGATCACTCATGATTTACATGACAATACCCAATGAAATTAATATCAAAACCCATATACAAATTTATACAATTTTAGCAAATGGCAGAAAAACAATTCAACATTAAAATTAAAATCTTTTGCATTGATGGTGGGGGATGGAACATGATACTACAATTTCAATAGCTTCTCATTAGTCAAGGTATACTCCATCAACGTAGTTGTCCTTATACCCTTTATTAAAATGAAGTAGTTGAATACAATTACATACACCTGCTGGATTGTGTGACAAGTTGCTACCTCCTATTAGAACAAAAATTTAATGGTAGATCATAAAGGACAAATAGCAGACAAACCAAATATCTGAATATTGTACCGAAAATAAAAAACTCTCTTTCTACTCTAACTATATATATACCATATTGTAGATGTATTGAGATAACATGAAATACAATTTCATTTTAAAATTCCCTTGCTTCATCCTTTTGTCTGCTTTCCTTAACCAATATTATAAGAAAATATATTTTTAACTTCTAGCAAGGATTGTGGTGATGGTAGGCCATTGGTTGTCAGGTAAATTCATTTAATTTCAAAGGTATGATTTCCAACATGATTTAAATTAGTTGGATTAGCGCAAATGAGCTGAGTAATGGTCAAGCAAGCATATCTTTTCTTAGTGTTGAGTGACATAGTTTTGATGAGTTGGTGAATTCCCTCAGTCAACCAGTTCATAATCATACTCGCTCATCGATATAGGCTGCTCTGAAGCAAAACAACTTAACCTTAATTATGGCCTGAAGATATATATGTGCACAATAACCATTATTGATTCATAGGAAATAATGTGGTTAACGCTCATGGCTTTATATTAATGTTAAGCTTTCTTAAATTAATCATTTTCCTAATCTATTTTTGCATGCCTATTCCACAACTTAAGAGCCAAACCATGAGCACAGAGATTTCAATTTGGCTTAATGAATTGGGTTTGGATTTGACATGAATATATTTGTCTCTCACTTAACACAATCATCATCCATCTTAAAATAATTGACTAATAGATCATGCAAGATTTGGAATCAATATTGCCCAAATATTTTAAGTATGACTCATTTGACCAGCTAACCAACTCAAAATCAGATCAATTTCAAGATGATTTTAGATTAACCCCATCTTGACCCAAAAAGTAATCAAATCTTCCATCTACATCTGAATCCAAAGCAATTAAACTCAATTTTTATCTCATCAATTTCCTTCTCNCTAAAATTCCCTTGCTTCATCCTTTTGTCTTCTTCTTTTTAACCAATATTATAAGAACATATATTTTTAACTTTTAGCAAGGATTGTGGTGATGGTAGGCCATTGGTTGCTGAGTAAATTCATTGAATTTCAAAGTTATGATTTCAAACATGATCTAAATTAGTTGGATTAGCACAAATGAGCTGAGCAATGGTCGAACAAGCATATCTTTTCTTAGTGCTGAGCGGCCTGGTTCTGATGAGCTGGTGAATTCTCTTAGTCAACCAGTTCATAATCATACCCGCTCATGGATATAGGCAGCTCTGAAGCAAAACAACTTAACATTAATTATGGCCTAAAGATATATATGCGCACAATAATCATTATTGATTCATAGGAAATAATGTGGTTAGCGCTCATGGCTTTATATTAATGTTAACTTTCTTAAATTAATCCTTTTCCTAATCTATTTTTGCATGCATATTCCACAACTTAAGAGCCAAACCAAGAGCATAGAGATTTCAATTTGGCTTAATGAATTGGGTTTGGACTTGACATGAATATATTTGTCTCACTTAACACGATTATGATCCATCTTAAAATAATTGACTAATAGATCATGCAAGATTTGGAATCAATATTGCCCAAATATTTTAAGTGTGACACATTTAACCAGCTAACCAACTCAAAATCAGATCAATTTCAAGATGATTTTAGATTAACCCCAACTTGACCCAAATAATAATCAAATCTACCATCTACATCTGAATCCAAAGCAATTAAACTCAATTTTTATCTCATCAATTTCCTTCTCATTTCACCAAGGNAACCAGCTAACCAACTCAAAATCAGATCAATTTCAAAATGATTTTAGATTAACCCCATCTTGACCCAAAAAATAATCAAATCTTCCATCTACATCTGAATCCAAAGCAATTAAACTCAATTTTTATCTCATCAATTTCCTTCTCATTTCACTAAGGCTGAAATCTGAATGGCTACAAACACCACCATATTTGGCCGTGGATGTCCCCACTCCCCGAAGAATATATAAGCCTGTCGGCTGTCGCTAGTGAAATATAAAGCAAGACAGTTCATTTCCATGGCGCTACTCGCCGGTTCTGCGCTTCTTGTTTCTCACGCCCACCATTCCCAAAAAGAAGAAAAAAAAAATCAGCTTTTTTTTCATGTATTTGACGTACACAATACATCGTATATCTAATCCTACATCCTGGCTAGCTTGCCAATATAATCATAGTACGCCCAATAATTNATCATCTTTTTTTCATGTATTTGACCAACACAATACATCGTATATCTAATCCTACATCCTGGCTAGCTTGCCAATATAATCATAGTACGCCCAATAATTGAGACAAAGGCAGAGGAACATTATCTCATTCTCTGCAAATGGTGAGGGCGATTCTTCCTCACAAGTTCTCCTTCAATCTTGTGGCCATTATCTAAACCAGCATGCCATTATTCCACCACCACCTCCACCTTATTATTCCCCTGCTGGCTCCAACTCTACTCTCCTCCTTATAAGACTCCCCACCAACTGCTTTCTAACTCACCATCTCCATCCTGAGCGCAGCTATCTTCTTTTGCACAAACATGGCGTCGAAGAACTCTGCTTCAACTTGGACGAAGAAGCAGAACAAGCTCTTCGAGCGAGCACTGGCGGTNTCTCACAAGTTCTCCTTCAATCTTGTGGCCATTATCTAAACCAGCAAGCCATTATTCCACCACCACCTCCACCTTATTATTCCCCTGCTGGCTCCAACTCTCCTCTCCTCCTTATAAGACTCCCCACCAACTGCTTTCTAACTCACCATCCCCATCCTGCGCGCAGCTAGCTTCTTCTGCACAAGCATGGCGTCGAAGAACTCTGCTTCAACTTGGACGAAGAAGCAGAACAAGCTCTTCGAGCGAGCACTCGCGGTGTATGATAAGGACACGCCGGAGAGGTGGCAGAATGTAGCCAGAGCAGTTGGCGGTAAGTCTGCAGAGGAGGTGAGACTCCATTACGAGCTTCTGGTTGAGGATCTCAAGTTCATCGAGTCCGGTCATTTCCCCTTTCCTAACTACCGGTCATCTGGCGAGAAAAACACTGCCGGCGAAGAGGAGCAGAGGTAATTTTGTCTTTCAAAAGCTCACCTTTTGCCCAAACTCATCCTTAGTTCTTAATATTCTTCTTCAGTAAATTTACTGTTCAAGTGCTATCTGCAGAAAAATTTTGCAGCAGATTCTGACACAGGTAGAATGACTGATAAATAATATAAAGTTTATGAAAAAAGAAACTTTTTATAATGGTTTGATTATTCCTGAAAAAATCAAATTTTTTTAGAACTATTAAATGAACAGTGCCGGCCAAATCAATAAAGATTTTTTCATGCTTGCTGACAATAGGTCAGTTGTCAATGGCTCCTGGCTGTCCGGATTCTGAATCCTCAAAGACAAAATAATAGAAATTCTTATAGCTTTCTTTAAAAATTGTTTCTTAAGAAAAATTGGGGACTTTTGATAATAAATTTAAGGATTCAGTAATTTTTGTAAATATGAATTTATTAAAACCTACTGCTAATGATAGGGTTTAATAAATTACAGGATTTATGAAAAAACTGAGAAGATTGAAAAAAAATAGCTTTTTTAAAGTCATAATATTAAAATTATTGTCTTTTTTAAAGTCCATTAAATCATTTTTTTTTCATTTTTTGGCTTTCTTTTTGTGTTCCAGATCTTTTACAGTACAAATTTAGATTTATTGAATCCAATTGTTATCTTGCTTTAAGAATTTTTTCTATCGTATTGTGCAGGTCATCTCTATACTATCTCTATCAATATAAATCTTGATTTATCGGATTTACTAAATACTATTTAACTTAAATAAGGCTTGTAAGCCAAACACCGCCTTAAAGTTTCATTTGAAACTCCATAAAGTTCACCAAATTTCTATTACAAGCTGCGTTCGTCGAATCGAACGAGACAAACTGCAATCTAAAATGACAAAAATTTACTATTCTTGCCAAAAAAAAACTTCTCCAATTGTTTCACCAAATAATAATTTTTGCATATGTAGACATTCACTCCAACTAAACATAACTTCACCATCACTTTTGATGAAGCCTAAATCTGTCACAGACAGCTCCCTAATACTACGCCTCCTTTCTTATCCATGAACTGTTACAGTTTGTCATGGTAGCCACAGTACTATGGACCCCCATGAATTAAACTCCTCTGCTCTGGCCTCGCTCCTCCACCAACACCACGCTGTTCTTTTTCTCTTTTTCTCAAAAGAAGCAACGGAAGGAGCAGTTGCTTTCAGGTTTTTTTCAGAACACCCAACTTGCAAAAATTCCTTTTCTGTACTTTTACTCAACCTTCAGCTCCAAATCCTTATCTTTGTCTGCAATTGAACCCACCAAGCTCACATGAAATTTAATCCGAAGACAGTGACATGCACTTTAATTATAAGGTAAATCCACCTACAAATCACACAAGTCTTATGAATTTAAATCCAACAAAACATCAATAAAAATAAAAATTAATCCAACACTACTTCGTCTCTTTTACGACATAAATCTGAATTTACTCACTCAGATTGTGATGTGAGTTTATTCCATCGTCGCTCATGAGTTCCTTTGTAGCACACTACATTAGGTAAATCTGAATCTATCAGATTTGATAAATCTTATTTAATGTAAATCTAAGTTATAGCCAAACACCCCCTAAATTTTCATATTTATATAAATTTATGCATAAAAAGTTGAATTTCATTTTAAAATTCAAGTAGCAGTGATATATATAATTGTGTATAGTTAAATGCTATGAATATAAATATAAAATTTTAGATGTTAGATATATAAATACATAAAATTGTGGGGTAACTTAACTAGACAATGCCTATTCTTTTCCATGTTAAAATACTATAGTTTAATATTCTCATCATTTTTTTTTTTTGGGTTGCAGGCTGAGATGCTTGAAACTCAACTGAATGAGGCTGCAGTTACGTGCTAATTTTTAGACTCACTGGCTTTTTTTGTTCAAGTTTTGGGTCTGCATCTAGGCAAATTTTCTGAAGCATGCATGTATGCAGTGCTAGGTTATGAGGAAGNGAATTAAACTCCTCTGCTCTGGCCTCGCTCCTCCCCCAACACCACGCTGTTCTTTTTCTCTTTTTTCTCAAAAGAAGCAACGGAAGGAGCAGTTGCTTTCAGGTTTATTTCAGAACACCCAACTTGCAAAAATTCCTTTTCTGTACTTTTACTCAACGTTCAGCTCCAAATCCTTATCTTTGTCTGCAATTGAGCCCACCAAGCTCACATGAAATTTAATCCAAAGACAGTGACATGCGCTTTAATTATAAGGTAAATCCACCTACAAATCACACAAGTCTTATGAATTTAAATCCAACAAAACATCAATAAAAATAAAAATTAATCCAACACTACTTCGTCTCTTTTACGACATAAATCTGAATTTACTCACTCAGATTGTGATGTGAGTTTATTCCATCGTCGCTCACGAGTTCCTTTGTAGCACACTACATTAGGTAAATCTAAATCTATCAGATTTGATAAATCTTATTTGATGTGAATCTAAGTTATAGCCAAACACCCCCTAAATTTTCATATTTATATAAATTTATGCATAAAAAGTTGAATTTCATTTTAAAATTCAAGTAGCAGTGACATATATAAATATGTATAGTTAAATGCTATGAATATAAATATAAAATTTTAGATGTTAGATATA
>JXCR01122160.1:12701-27777 GCA_002079205.1 Phalaenopsis hybrid cultivar
ACACAATACATCGTATATCTAATCCTACATCCTGGCTAGCTTGCCAATATAATCATAGTACGCCCAATAATTGAGACAAAGGCAGAGGAACATTATCTCATTCTCTGCAAATGGTGAGGGCGATTCTTCCTCACAAGTTCTCCTTCAATCTTGTGGCCATTATCTAAACCAGCATGCCATTATTCCACCACCACCTCCACCTTATTATTCCCCTGCTGGCTCCAACTCTACTCTCCTACTTATAAGACTCCCCACCAACTGCTTTCTAACTCACCATCTCCATCCTGAGCGCAGCTATCTTCTTTTGCACAAACATGGCGTCGAAGAACTCTGCTTCAACTTGGACGAAGAAGCAGAACAAGCTCTTCGAGCGAGCACTGGCGGTGTATGATAAGGACACGCCGGAGAGGTGGCAGAATGTAGCCAGAGCCGTCGGCGGTAAGTCTGCAGAGGAGGTGAGACTCCATTACGAGCTTCTGGTTGAGGATCTCAAGTTCATCGAGTCCGGTCATTTCCCTTTCCCTAACTACAGATCATCCGGCGAGAAAAACACCGCCGGCGAAGAGGAGCAGAGGTAGTTTTGTCTTTCAAAATCTCACCTTTTGCTCAAACTCATCCTTAGTCCTCAATATTCTTCTTCAGTAAATTTACTGTTCAAGTGCTATCTGCAGAAAAATTTTGCAGCAGATATTGTTTCTGTGTTAGAATTCTGACAGGTTGAATGGCAGATAAATATTATAAAGTTTATGAAAAAAGAAACTTTTTATAATGGGTTGATTATTCCTGAAAAAATCAAATTTTTTTAGAAGTATCAAATGAACAGTGCCGGCCAAATCAATAAAGATTTTTTCATACCTGCTGACAATAGGTCAGTTGTCAATGGCTCCTGGCTGTCCGGATTCTGAATCCTCAAAGACAAAATAATAGAAATTCTTATAGCTTATTTTAAAAATTGTTTCTTAAGAAAAATTAGAAACTTTTGATAATCAATTTAAGGATTCAGTAATTTTTGTAAATATGAATTTATTAAATCCTACTGCTAATGATAGGGTTTAATAAATTACAGGATTTATGAAAAAACTGAGAAGTCATAATATTAAAATTATTGCCTTTTTTGAAGTTCCATTAAATCATTTTTTTGTTTCATTTTTTGGCTTTCTTTTCGTGTTCCAGATCTTTTACAACACAAATTCAGATTTACTGAATCCAATTGTTTCCATCGTATTGTGCGGGTCATCTCTATACTATCTCTCTCAATATAAATCTTGATTTATCAGATTTACTATATACTATTTAACTTAAATAAGGCTTGTAAGCCAAACACCACCTTAAAGTTTCATTTGAAACTCCATAAAGTTCAACAAATTTCTATTAAAAGCTGCGTTCGTCGAATCGAAGNGGCCTTAAAGTTTCATTTGAAACTCCATAAAGTTCAACAAATTTCTATTAAAAGCTGCGTTCGTCGAATCGAAGGAGACAAACTGCAATCTAAAATGACAAAAATTTACTATTCTTGCCAAAAAAACTTCTCCAATTGTTTCACCAAATAATAATTTTTGCATATGTAGACATTCACTCCAACTAAACATAACTTCACCATCACTTTTGATGAAGCCTAAATCTGTCACAGACAGCTCCCTAATACTACGCCTCCTTTCTTATCCATGAACTGTTACAGTTTGTCATGGTAGCCACAGTACTATGGACCCCCAGAATTAAACTCCTCTGCTCTGGCCTCGCTCCTCCCCCAACACCACGCTGTTCTTTTTCTCTTTTTTCTCAAAAGAAGCAACGGAAGGAGCAGTTGCTTTCAGGTTTATTTCAGAACACCCAACTTGCAAAAATTCCTTTTCTGTACTTTTACTCAACGTTCAGCTCCAAATCCTTATCTTTGTCTGCAATTGAGCCCACCAAGCTCACATGAAATTTAATCCAAAGACAGTGACATGCGCTTTAATTATAAGGTAAATCCACCTACAAATCACACAAGTCTTATGAATTTAAATCCAACAAAACATCAATAAAAATAAAAATTAATCCAACACTACTTCGTCTCTTTTACGACATAAATCTGAATTTACTCACTCAGATTGTGATGTGAGTTTATTCCATCGTCGCTCACGAGTTCCTTTGTAGCACACTACATTAGGTANTTTTAATGTTTAAAGTTAGGTGACCTAGCTTAAACATTATTAGTTGGAATTATTTAGTTTTATTTTATATTATTTATTCTTCTCTAATCCTCTTCAAACTTATTTTAACATTGTATACCACCTATTCTTCAATTAAAAATATAATTTGTTTGGGATTGATGATCGAAAATACTTATAGATCTTTAGTATTAAGAGTATTATTTGGAGTTTGTAACTTAAGAGCAAGAACTTTAGAGGAACTTGGTAGAATGTATGCAAAGACTAGTCTACAATAAGCTTATTTGGCGTCATTTAAAATATCCCAAAGTGGTCTAAATGATGGAAAATTAGGGTGAAGTTTTAGGTTAGGATATGAACTTCTGATCTAGAGTAGTCGATAAAATTTTGCGGTTAAGCCCTCGTTGTTGAGTGAGGAACAAGTATAAGAAATTATCTATTAATGCTTGGTTGGGAGCCTTTAAGAGGGCATTGGTATTATTTTGTGGACTAGGATAGAGGATGGATAGTCCTGAAAAGTGCTTATGATATTGAGCAAGATACGAGAAAGAATTAGAGTATGTGATAAGATGAGTAGAAAATAAATTTAAAGAGAATATAAGATAGATATTAACCTCATCAAAGAAACACAAGGTTTAAGGGCAACNTATATATATATATATTCCCTCTTGGACCGCTTGATCGGAGCTTCCCTTGCCGACCTCTCTCCTGGGCTAGGCACGCACACCTCTCCTCCCTGTCGACAAAGCGTCGGCTGCCTTGCAAAATGACCTCGAATTTCGGCCTACTCTTTCCTAGCTAACAACAACCAGAAAATCATGTTTTTCTCCTTCTTTCGCTCCGTTTTGCCCCAACCTGAGACCGCCGAGAAAGGTGAAATCCCTAAAAACTCTACCATTTTTCATTCATAGAGGTCCTTACGTTTAGATGTTAGAGATTTAAGTACTTAGGCTTTATTTTAGAGAAAAAGCCGCTTATGTTAGGAGCGTTTCATTGAAAAACCCTACAAAAAACTCAATCGGTTGGCAGCCTAGCAACCCCATGGTTATTCAGTGGCTGCAACACTTGATGATTGAGTTGAAGGCCCTCGATCTACATAATGAGAAATTTTTTTGGTTCTCGTTCCCTATATCGTGAAGGCCATATCCGCAAATGAAAACCTTCATTTCGTGAAGATTTTCTCTTCATAGAAATTGTCTTCGTCTTTATCAGATAGTTAGAGGTAGGCCCTACGTTACATTGTGCAACGAACAACAACTCTATGACTTCATCAAATCCAAGATCCAATGTGAGAAAATTAGGATGAAACTAATTTGCTATTGAATGCATTTGGTTTCATTTACTTGCATGTCATGCATGACACTTTGCATAAGCATCCACTTTGGTTCGATCGGTCGCCTCTGCCTGATCGATTGATCAACTGAGTTTGATCAACTACTAATATCCAATAAACCACCCACTTCAATTCGATCGGCCGCCTCGGCCTGATCAGCCAATAAGTTAGATTTGATTGGCCACCAAAGCCCCATCAATCAATCACATTGGGTTTGATCGGTCACCAAGGTCCGATCACCTAGTCACTTTGAGTCGATCGACCACCAATGTCTGATCATAAAACCAACCACTTTGGTTCAATCAGTCATCAATGCTCGAACACAAAACTAACAACTTTGACTCGATCCGCCACCAAGGTCCGATCACAAAACCAATTATTTTGGTTTTGGTTTGATCAACCACCAAAGCCAACAACGTTAGTTTGATCGGCCACCAAGGTCTGATCAACCGATCACAATGGTTTGATCAACCACCAAGGCTCGATCAACCAATTATTTGCATGTTGCAATTCTTGCACTTACATTTGCATCTCTTGTATGTCATGTCAATTGCTTCAATCCATAATTGTGTGCACAAAAAAAAACTTATTTTTCATATGATATGTGATATGTTAAATATTATTGCATGAAAATCAAATTTTGCCTCTGTTACATGTTAGCATGTGATGTCTCCTTGAGCACCAATACTTGTGGTATTACTGATACATATGACACCATATGTGTGTGGCTTAATAATTGCAAATCTTTGATGGGTGTTGGCTAGTAATGCTAGCCCACTGGTGTGTGACTCTCTTAAATAGAGAAGGCATCATCTCACTTCTTATGGCATCATACTTGAATGTCATAAGCATCTCACGTTGTGTGCTCAATTCAGGTCATGCTAAAAAGGCACTGAACTCATTGAGTGCACAATGTGGGTCCACTTGATTGTGTCACTTTGCATTTGTCATAAGTTTGTCATNACATCATACTTGAATTTCATAAGCATCTCACGTTGTGTGCGCAATTCAGGTCATGCTATAAAGCCACTGAACTCATTGAGTGCACAATGTGGGTCCACTTGATTGTGTCACTTTGCATTTGTCATAAGTTTGCACCTTGCATGATTGCATGCACACCACCTATGTGTCTTGCTAACAAATTATATTTGTTAGGTGAGCAAACTTGTTGCTGATCACGATGATTTAACGAGCATTTGTTGTCGAGTAAATCTGGATGAGCAATGTGAGTTATTATATCGGGATCAACATATGTATGACTANTCATTTGCACCTTGCATGATTGCATGCACACCGCCTATGTGTCTTGCTAACAAATTAAATTTGTTAGGTGAGCAAACTTGTTGCTGATCACGATGATTTAACGAGCATTTCTTATCGAGTAAAATTGGATGAGCAATGTGAGTTATTATATCGGGATCAACATATGTATGACTATGCTAAGATTCCAAGGGTTCCAGNGCATCATACTTGAATTTCATAAGCATCTCACGTTGTGTGCTCAATTCAGATCATGCTATAAAGCCACTGAACTCATTGAGTGCACAATGTGGGTCCACTTGATTGTGTCACTTTGCATTTGTCATAAGTTTGCACCTTGCATGATTGCATGCACACCACCTATGTGTCTTGCTAACAAATAATATTTGTTAGGTGAGCAAACTTGTTGCTGATCACGATGATTTAATGAGCATTTGTTGTCGAGTAAATCTGGATGAGCAATGTGAGTTATTATATCGGGATCAACATATGTATGACTATGCTAAGATTCCAAGGGTTCCAGCGTATGTGTTGACCTCACTTTTGGTTGAGGTCTAGAAATTTCTTTAGTAGCTTAGGTCTAGCTATAGGACTTTCCTACNGCTATATCTACAAAATTAATTTCTTGTTACTCATCTCACCACAATATCCTCTCAATACAAAAAATAACATCATATAATTATTATATCATCACATATAGGCCATATAGATACAAAATTACTATCTCTCAAACCAACAAGACAATTCTTGAAGGGTCATGTTTGAATGTTATCTACTTGACTTTAACCTTCTTAAACTCAATAGTCTTAGTTCACAATTTTAAAGCATTATTTACAATTGCAAAATCAACTACACTTCTCTGGCATAGAAGATTGGGTCTTCCGGCTTACACTATTCTATCTTTTCTAGCAATAATTTTAGACAATTTATGTATTAAATCTATGTCATGTGCCTCGGGTAATTTTACTAAAATTCATAAAAGACCCTTTAGCTCTTCTCAAAAGCATTATTATGCTCCACTAGATATAATACACTCAGTTAATGGGATTTCTCAACCAGTTTTTTCTAAATAAGGATTTTGATATTGCATTTTTTTACTTTGATCATCACCCAATTTACGTGGATATACCTTGTGAAATTAAACTACGATTCCATGTATAAATTTATAAAAATTTAGAAAATGAAAGAAAGATAATTCAACGCTAAAATTAAAATTTTACACATGGATGGTGGCGGATAATACATGACATCGCAACTTCAACAACTCCTCACCAATCAAAGATCACTCATGGTTTACATGACAATACCCAATGAAATTAAAATCGAAATGCATATATAGATTTATACAATTTTAGCAAATGGCAGAAAAACAATTCAACATTAAAATTAAAATCTTCTGCATAGATGGTGGGGGATGGAACATGATACTACAATTTCAACAGCTTCTCATTAGTCAAGGTATACTCCATCAATGCAGTTGTCCTTATACCCTTTATTAAAATGAAGTAGTTGAATACAATCACATACACCTGTTGGATCGTGTGACAAGTTGCTACCTCCTATTGGAACAAAAACTTAATGGTAGATCATAAAGGACAAATAACAGACAAACCAAGTATCTGAATATTGTACCGAAAATAAAAAACTCACTTTCTACTCTAACTATATATATACCATATTGCAGATGTATTGAGATAACATGAAATAAAATTTTATTCTAAAATTCCCTTACTTCATCCTTTTGTCTTCTTTTTTTAACCAATATTATTTGTTAACTTCTAGCAAGGATTGTGGTGATGGTAGGCCATTGGTTGCTGAGTAAATTCATTGAATTTCAAAGTTATGATTTCCAGCATGATCTAAATTAGTTGGATTAGCACAAATGAGCTGAGCAATGGTCGAGTAAGCATATCTTTTCTTAGTGCTGAGCGGCCTGGTTCTGATGAGCTTGTGAATTCTCTTAGTCAATCAATTCATAATCATGCCCGCTCATGGATATAGGCAGCTCTGAAGCAAAACAACTTAACCTTAATTAGGGACTGAAGATATATTTGCGCACAATAACCATTATTGATTCATAGAAAAAAATGTGGTTAACGCTCATGGCTTTATATTAATGTTAACTTTCTTAAATTAATCCTTTTCCTAATCTATTTTTGCATGCCTATTCCACAACTTAAGAGCCAAACCAAGATTTCAATTTGGCTTAATGAATTGGGTTTGGATTTGACATGAATATATTTGTCTCTCACTTAACACAATCATCATCCATCTTAAAATAATTGACTAATAGATCATGCAAGATTTGGAATCAATATTGCCCAAATATTTTAAGTATGACTCATTTAACCAGCTAACCAACTCAAAATCAGATCAATTTCAAAATGATTTTAGATTAACCCCATCTTGACCCAAAAAATAATCAAATCTTCCATCTACATCTGAATCCAAAGCAATTAAACTCAATTTTTATCTCATCAATTTCCTTCTCATTTCACTAAGGCTGAAATCTGAATGGCTACAAACACCACCATATTTGGCCGTGGATGTCCCCACTCCCCGAAGAATATATAAGCCTGTCGGCTGTCGCTAGTGAAATATAAAGCAAGACAGTTCATTTCCATGGCGCTACTCGCCGGTTCTGCGCTTCTTGTTTCTCACGCCCACCATTCCCAAAAAGAAGAAAAAAAAAATCATCTTTTTTTTCATGTATTTGACGTACACAATACATCGTATATCTAATCCTACATCCTGGCTAGCTTGCCAATATAATCATAGTACGCCCAATAATTGAGACAAAGGCAGAGGAACATTATCTCATTCTCTGCAAATGGTGAGGGCGATTCTTCCTCACAAGTTCTCCTTCAATCTTGTGGCCATTATCTAAACCAGCATGCCATTATTCCACCACCACCTCCACCTTATTATTCCCCTGCTGGCTCCAACTCTACTCTCCTCCTTATAAGACTCCCCACCAACTGCTTTCTAACTCACCATCTCCATCCTGAGCGCAGCTATCTTCTTTTGCACAAACATGGCGTCGAAGAACTCTGCTTCAACTTGGACGAAGAAGCAGAACAAGCTCTTCGAGCGAGCACTGGCGGTGTATGATAAGGACACGCCGGAGAGGTGGCAGAATGTAGCCAGAGCCGTCGGCGGTAAGTCTGCAGAGGAGGTGAGACTCCATTACGAGCTTCTGGTTGAGGATCTCAAGTTCATCGAGTCCGGTCATTTCCCTTTCCCTAACTACAGATCATCCGGCGAGAAAAACACCGCCGGCGAAGAGGAGCAGAGGTAGTTTTGTCTTTCAAAATCTCACCTTTTGCTCAAACTCATCCTTAGTCCTCAATATTCTTCTTCAGTAAATTTACTGTTCAAGTGCTATCTGCAGAAAAATTTTGCAGCAGATATTGTTTCTGTGTTAGAATTCTGACAGGTTGAATGGCAGATAAATATTGTAAAGTTTATGAAAAAAGAAACTTTTTATAATGGGTTGATTATTCCTGAAAAAATCAAATTTTTTTAGAAGTATCAAATGAACAGTGCCGGCCAAATCAATAAAGATTTTTTCATACCTGCTGACAATAGGTCAGTTGTCAATGGCTCCTGGCTGTCCGGATTCTGAATCCTCAAAGACAAAATAATAGAAATTCTTATAGCTTATTTTAAAAATTGTTTCTTAAGAAAAATTAGAAACTTTTGATAATCAATTTAAGGATTCAGTAATTTTTGTAAATATGAATTTATTAAATCCTACTGCTAATGATAGGGTTTAATAAATTACAGGATTTATGAAAAAACTGAGAAGTCATAATATTAAAATTATTGCCTTTTTTGAAGTTCCATTAAATCATTTTTTTGTTTCATTTTTTGGCTTTCTTTTCGTGTTCCAGATCTTTTACAACACAAATTCAGATTTACTGAATCCAATTGTTTCCATCGTATTGTGCGGGTCATCTCTATACTATCTCTCTCAATATAAATCTTGATTTATCAGATTTACTAAATACTATTTAACTTAAATAAGGCTTGTAAGCCAAACACGGCCTTAAAGTTTCATTTGAAACTCCATAAAGTTCAACAAATTTCTATTAAAAGCTGCGTTCGTCGAATCGAAGGAGACAAACTGCAATCTAAAATGACAAAAATTTACTATTCTTGCCAAAAAAACTTCTCCAATTGTTTCACCAAATAATAATTTTTGCATATGTAGACATTCACTCCAACTAAACATAACTTCACCATCACTTTTGATGAAGCCTAAATCTGTCACAGACAGCTCCCTAATACTACGCCTCCTTTCTTATCCATGAACTGTTACAGTTTGTCATGGTAGCCACAGTACTATGGACCCCCAGAATTAAACTCCTCTGCTCTGGCCTCGCTCCTCCCCCAACACCACGCTGTTCTTTTTCTCTTTTTTCTCAAAAGAAGCAACGGAAGGAGCAGTTGCTTTCAGGTTTATTTCAGAACACCCAACTTGCAAAAATTCCTTTTCTGTACTTTTACTCAACGTTCAGCTCCAAATCCTTATCTTTGTCTGCAATTGAGCCCACCAAGCTCACATGAAATTTAATCCAAAGACAGTGACATGCGCTTTAATTATAAGGTAAATCCACCTACAAATCACACAAGTCTTATGAATTTAAATCCAACAAAACATCAATAAAAATAAAAATTAATCCAACACTACTTCGTCTCTTTTACGACATAAATCTGAATTTACTCACTCAGATTGTGATGTGAGTTTATTCCATCGTCGCTCACGAGTTCCTTTGTAGCACACTACATTAGGTAAATCTAAATCTATCAGATTTGATAAATCTTATTTGATGTGAATCTAAGTTATAGCCAAACACCCCCTAAATTTTCATATTTATATAAATTTATGCATAAAAAGTTGAATTTCATTTTAAAATTCAAGTAGCAGTGACATATATAAATATGTATAGTTAAATGCTATGAATATAAATATAAAATTTTAGATGTTAGATATATAAATACATAAAATTGTGGGGTAACTTGACTAGACAATGCCTATTCTTTTCCATGTTAAAATACTATAGTTTAAAATTCTCATCATTGTTTTTTTTTGGGTTGCAGGTTGAGATGCTTGAAACTCAACTGAATGAGGCTGCAGTTATGTGCTAATTTTTAGACTCACTGGCTTTTTTTATTCAAGTTTTGGGTCTGCATCTAGGCAAATTTTCTGAAGCATGCATGTATGCAGTGCTAGGTTATGAGGAAGAAGAAGAAGAACTGAGCGTTGCAGTTCATGTGTGCCTTCTGTTAGAAGTTGTCTAATGATAATATATTTGCATGCTAAGATTTCAGATGAGGTGTCAGTATGGAATAAGAAAGGATTGTTGTGGATTTTAAAATTGTGTTTTTGCTGGTTATATGAGTTGATGGAAATTACCATTCATGAAAGGGGATGGTAGATTTGTAAATAACAATGTTTCGAGTGCTATGTATGCAACATCACTTAGAATATTGTTATTAACAAAATCATTACTCTGTGATTTTTTTGAACTATTAAATTGATGCATTTGTGCCTGCCACGATCGAATCATCGAGTATAGTAATCTATTATCCATGTTTGATTAATGGAATCCAGATATAGAAAATTATATAATTAAGTCACAGATCCAAGACATCGATGGCATCAATCATTAAGAAACTACTATNGTACCATTCATGAAAGGGGATGGTAGATTTGTAAATAACAATGTTTCAAGTGCTATGTATGCAACATCACTTAGAATATTGTTATTAACAACATCATTACTCTGTGATTTTTTTGAACTATTAAATTGATGCATTTGTGTCTGCCACGATCGAATCATCGAGTATAGTAATCTATTATCCATGTTTGATTAATGGAATCGAGATATAGAAAATTATATAATTAAGTCACAGATCCAAGACATCGATGGCATCAATCATTAAGAAACTACTATCTCACAATTTTTTTATCATTAAAGTGAATGACTTGCACTATTCTTTGTTTTTCTTGGGGGGTTAAATCTGAGGGCTACGCTCAACTTTATTCAAAAAATGAAAGAGTTACAAAAAGTAAAATAAAATACAACTATCACGACAAAAAGAAGGCCAAAAATAGGCCAGCCCAACAACTATAAAAAGAAAAAAACAAAATACTAGAGACGGCCAAGCCACAATTGAACACCAAATCACACCCAATCGTCCGTCTTTAAAATAGAGGATCTGCAAGATTTGAGAGACCCTACAAATAGAGACAACCAAGCCAAAATTGAACCCCAAAGCACAACCAATTCTTGATCATTAAACATAATAGAGGATCCGCATGATATGAAAATCTCNCAAAATACTAGAGACGGCCAAGCCACAATTGAACACCAAACCACAACCAATCGTCCATCTTTAAAATAGAGGATCTGCAAGATTTGAGAGACCCTACAAATAGAGACAACCAAGCCACAATTGAACCCCAAAGCACAACCAATTCTTGATCATTAAACATAATAGAGGATCCGCATGATATGAAAATCCCTATTCATAAGAGACAAACAGAACAACTAAGCAAAAAAAAAGGTAACAAGCAAATTGTTTAACAATAAAAAGCCATTCATTGTTAATACTACGAGGAATATTTAATGATTTGATGAGGTTAAACTTGTTGATGTAGCTTAATATTATGTGGAGCAAAAGAAGAACCAAAATAAGAACCCAATTAAGGCTCATCATAAGTGTCCAATCTTGAAAAAAACATCATTCTTTGAGTNTCTATACATAAAAGACAAACAGAACAACTAAGCAAAAAAAAAGGTAACAAACAAATTGTTTAACAATAAAAAGCTATTCATTGTTAATAGTATGAGGAATATTTAATGATTTGATGAGGTTAAACTTGTTGAAGTGGCTTAATATTATGTGGATCAAAAGGAGAACCAAAATAAGAACCCAATTAAGGCTCATCATAAGTGTCCAATCTTGAAAAAAACATCATTCTTTGAGTTTTAATATTTAAACTTCATATTTTGAAGTTCGAATTTTGAAATTTTATGTTGAGAAATATGTTTACAATTTCCTTCTTATTTTAAGATATAGGTAGCTTAAGAACCAATATTTTCTGTAAATTATGGCCTGCATCTAATGAAATATTATAGCACTCAATGATAAACAATAGCATCAGAGAAATTAATAGGTTTGTGGTTATGGCTTGAACTGATTATTTATGTCTATACCTAATGTTATACTTATAATTCTATTTTAAGCCTTTTTAGCATAAACCAATCATCTTCAATCTAAGCCCAAAATCTCTCCTCAAAGCTATTGACTAAGATTAAGTGCACCCTTAANTTGACTATTTATGTTTATACCTAATGTTATACTTATAATTCTATTTGAAGCCTTTTTAGCATACTCTCCCACTTTCTAATCATCTCTCAAAACCAATCATCTTCAATCTAAGCCCAAAATCTCTCCTCAAAGCTATTGACTAAGATTAAGTGCACCCTTAATCTTGTTCCCCACCACGCATAAGCCTTTAAAAATTTCTCTATTCTATTATATCCTCTTCTGAATTTGAGATAAATTTTTTGAGGAATTATTATATCTAATTCTGAATTCCAAGTTGATCATTTTGAAGTTCAGACAATCCTAAGTGNTTTGAGGAATTATTATATCTAATTCTGAATTCCAAGTTGATCATTTTGAAGTTTAGACAATCCTAAGTGGGACATCACCTAAGAGTTTTATAAAGTTGAACTTTTTTATGATTTAGCTACATGTTATAAGAGATTCATCAAAAGCTTGTAGTATAATGATTGTTTATATCACTAATAAATTTAGCATAATTTTATTAGATCACCACTACACAAAAGGATTTAAGATTCCAATAACCTTTACCCTAGTACGCAAGCATTTTGACTTTTCTAAGATTTTGAACTTGTAATGATTTTGTCTTGATTTAATCTTTTGAACTTGGAGTTTGAATTCAAGCTCCAAACTCCACATACAATAACAAATTTTGTCTTGATTTAATCTTTTAAAAATTGAAGCATTATATTTTCAATAGAAAAATTGTATTCAATTTAGATTGTCATGCCTTAAATTTCAAAAATACATAAAAAAACACAAGTTTGCTAAATTGGGTGAAGATTTTTAATATTTCTTAGTCTTAAAACTCAAGTCTAAAGTTTAGATTAAGGGTCCGTTTGGGGGGGCTTATTCGCGGATTGTGAGTTTAGAAAACACCGCGTAGGCGTTTGGTTGGAGCGTCATGGCTGCGTCCCGTAAAACACCTTTTTTTTGTTATAATATGACTGTGGCCCGAGCCCTCAGTGTCGCGGTCGAGCGTTTCGAAGGATTTTTTACTTTACTTACCCCTCTGCTTTTCTCAGCCGAGTTTGTGCCTTACAAACTTCTGCGTTCTGAGGAGATCGTAACACTTATCTCTTCCCTCTTCTCCCCTGTGATCTGCCCTCTTCGTTCTGTAAGTTCTTGTCTTTGGTTACTGTAAGAATGATGAGTTTAGTATGGATGGCTTCGGTTATCTTTGGTCATCGTAAGGAGCATTTTGATTTTCGGGAGATAAATTCTGCGTGGAGTTTTTCGATTATTGAGTTATCAGTTACATTTATTTCCTATTGAGCTCGATACGTGGTAGCCACAATCACGAGTACGCAAATTAAATTTTTAATGTTTAAAGTTAGGTGACCTAGCTTAACCATTATTAGTTGGAATTATTTAGTTTTATTTATATTATTTACTCTTCTCTAATCCTCTTCAAACTTATTTTAACATAGTATACCACTTATTCTTCTCTTAAAAATATAATTTGTTTGGGATTGACGATCGGAAATACTTATAGATCTTTAGTGTTAAGAGTATTATTTGGAGTTTGGAACTTAAGAGCGAGAACTTTAGAGGAACTTGGTAGAATGTATGCAAAGACTAGTCTACAATAAGCTTATTTGGTGTGATTTAAAATATCCCAATAAAATTTGGTTTTAAGTGGTCTAAATGATGAAAAATTAGAGTGAAGTTTTAGGTTAGGATATGAACTTCTGATCTAGAGTAGTTGATAAAATTTTGCGGTTAAGCCCTCGTTGTTGAGTGAGGAACAAGTATAAGAAATTATTATTAATGCTTGGCTGGGAGCCTTTAAGAGGGGATTGGTATTATTTTGTGGACTAGGATAGAGATGGCTAGTCTTGAAAAGTGCTTATGATATTGAGGAAGATACGAGAAAGAATTAGAGTATGTGATAAGATGAGTAGAAAATAAATTTAAAGAGAATATAAGATAGANCTTTAAGTGGTCTAAATGATGGAAAATTAGGGTGAAGTTTTAGGTTAGGATATGAACTTCTGATCAAGAGTAGTTGATAAAATTTTGCGGTTAAGCCCTCGTTGTTGAGTGAGGAACAAGTCAATATCTATTAAAGTTTAATTAAGGATGATTCTATTGAGCAGAGAATATTAAGTTTAATAGGCCTCTGAGGTACCTATGTCATATCTTGGTGAGTCCTTAAAATTTTAATTAAGGATGATTTCATTGAGTGAAGAATATTAAGTTTAATAGGCCTCTGAGGTATCCGCATGCCTCTCTCTCACCAACTAGTGAAAAGCCTCGAGTCCATTTAAACTTATTATGTTGCTTAATAGTTCATCCTATAAATACCCTTATTACTCAGTGAACACTGATGTCTCAATTATCCCTAAGAAATGGGTAATTATCATTTGTCGTTCAATTTAAGAATTATGTGGGTGAACACCCTTAAAGGGGCAAGTTAGTGTAATCTGAACACTTAGCCAAATTTTTAATCCTAATTGGGCTTAGGGGTGTTTCAAAGATGTTTGTTATATTTATTTCTCTAATCCTCATTCAGTCAATTTTGATTTAGCCTAAGTCACCATTAAGCCCTTAAGGCCTAAGTGAGTGTCTTAATTAATTTTGAAAAGGGTTAAACTTTAGGTGTTCATGATTCATGATTTGGATTTTATCCGAAAATCAAAATAGGGGGTATTAAATTGATTAATTATTGACTTCAAAAATCATACCCCTAAGTCTAGGATCATTTAATCTTAATAAACTTCCAAATTTTTTTTTAATGATATAGAAATTTATTAATCTTAATTAAGAAAGTGAAATTGGTTTCTACCAATTAACCCCTTTGTGTTTCAAACATCAAGTAAATTGATTAAGATTAGAGGTTACCCATTCCCCTCCTTGAATTAAGCCTAAATGTTAATTAAGGCAAAATTTCCAAAATTACACATTTGCCCCTAAGGCTCTAACACTTCATAATTTGTCAAATTCAATTCAAATGACTTTGAAATTTTTATCC
>JXCR01122160.1:33429-45670 GCA_002079205.1 Phalaenopsis hybrid cultivar
GAATGCATAGGTGGATGAGTGGCGTTAGTCTTAGAGACAAATTGTGAAATGAATATATTTGTGAAAGGGTTGGTGTAGCTCCAGTGGCAGAGAAAATTAGATAGAGTCGTTTTAGATGGTTTGGTCACATTAAACGTCACCATTAGATAATTCGGTTAGGAGAGTAGTTGTTTCAGATTCAAGTTATGCTAAGAAAGACAGAGGTAAAACTAGAAAGACTTGGGCATATTATATAAAAAAATGATCATAATTTATTAGAATTAAATGAAAATATGACACTCAATAAGACACAATGAAGAAAAAATATTCATATAGCCAACCCCACTTAGTGGGATAAAGGCTTGTTGTCGTTGTTTTGAAATGCTCAGAAAAGAAAAATACAAAGTCCACATTATGACATAATTCGCTATATTAATGAAATTACAAATGTTCACTCTTCAGTCTTCCCGTAATAGTAATAAATGAGATTACAAAATAAAGCATTCAACATTAACTATGTTCACCAATGATTGACGTGGGAATAGTGATGGGTGAATATAATCGTTTCACAACGACAATTAGAGGAAGTGAAAGTAGTTGACGTTAGTGATAGTAATTTGATGATGATAATTTAATATCTCGAACTCTCACCCATGAATATATTTTCCGCTTTGACCTAATGGCCTCACAGTTTTGTCTATAACTTTCAAGAATGTCACTGCTCCCATGGTAACACACTTCACTTTGGAGCTTATTTCGAAACTACAACCATTACACCAAAAGGCGTCTGGATGTTTAAGAGTTCAGCTCTACCGACGAGTGCTTCTTACCAAAAGAATGTGCTTCAACGGCCAGATAAGGTTCATAGATCACTGATCAGCCAATATTCGGTCCAGTCGTAAAAACAAAGCAAGAAAGTGAGAAAAGAAGCCCTAACGACTATTTTTTTTCAGGGGTTTCATAATCTCCTTCACTTAAGTAACTGAAGTCATTGTCATTTTTCTTAGCTAAAATCATCCACCAGACAAATATTCCTATCTTTAGACTGGTGTCATGCTCTGATACAATTTGTAATAGCTTGAGCTCTCACCCAACAATATATTGTCTGCTTGGTATAATGTCTCATGATTTCGCCTTGCTGTAACTTCCTAGGTGACATGAGAGTTTTTAATAAAATTTCACGAAAAGACACCTCAATATTTAGAAAAATTATTCCATACGGATCGGACACCGCACGCAGCTTGCGTGCGGTGTCCGATCCGGACCGTAGATCACCTGATCTACGGTCCCGATGTATTTCGGTTGGCCCCACCTAATTTTTTTTTTTAATAAAAAAAACGGAAATAATCATGATCGTAGATCACCGTGATCTACGGCCAGGATCGGACACCGCATGCAGAGATGCATGCGGTGTCCGCACGCAATAATTCCTCTATTTGAGAACATTTAGCAAATAAGTTGAATATAAATATTTTTTTTTTTAATTTGATTTATAAATGAATCAAACGCGAATAGATTTGTGTTCGATCGGTATTATTCAAATTAGAAAATAATTTAAAATAATTATTTATAAAAAATTATGACCATAGAATAAAAAAAAAATTTAATTTATTAATTTAGGAAAATTAAAACTATATTTAAAATTTTCTATATCCTGCATTAATATAAATAATTATATATAAGAAATTTTAATACAATATAAGTAGTAACTAATATATTTATAATTTTAAATATATTATATTAATATTAATTATATAATATATTAATGTAGATTATATAAGTATACTTTACAAAACCCAAAACCCTGAAGCCCTATTCTCCTCGCATTCACTCGTGCCGATTGTGCCTCCTGGGAGAAACTTCGAGCGAAAGCTCTCAACCTTTAGTTAGCGCTTTCCTTCCTTGACGATGGCGTCGATTTCTTTCGCTTTTTTCGCCCCCTCGTCTGTAAAAAAATAATCATCTCTCAATCACTTGCTTATTGCTTCTGAGTTATGAGTCGTGACTCACCTTTTTTGAAATCTGAATTTGTTTATTTATTTTTGTTAGGTTTTTTGAGGCAGCCCCTCTCTTGCCTCTCGTTTTTATTATTTGAGAAGATTACTCTTGTGATCAATTTTGTTTGGTTCATCGAGGGATTACAAACACTCGATTCTTATTTCTTCGATTCGTTACTTGATTTCTACTGATATTCTTTTCTAATTCGAGTTTGCTAGTTTCAATTTGTGCTTCAATGTCGTTGTCTACCTAATTCATCTTGTTTTTTATAATTGTTTGTTGAGACAGTGCTATTCTTTTTTAAAAAAATAAACCCTAGCTTGGTATTGTTCTTATTGAGCTCTTCTATGAAGGTAATTTTAGAAAAATTATCTAACATCTTAGCTATGATTCTTTGTCGCTTTGGAATCACTTTTCAGCCTTTATATTATTCTTATTAATTAGCTATAATGCAGTGGCAAGCTAGCATGTTAAGAAGCTTGTAAGAATATCATAGAAGAAATAAATTTAGTATCATTTTTTTTTCAACTCAATTCAAATCAAACACGAACTAAACTCGAATATTTGAATAATTCAAACATTCAAATTAATTTCAAACAAATCAAACCGAACACGAACAGCTATTTTACGAATAATTTCAAACAAGAGCCTATTTCAAACAAATATAATTTCAAACGAACCAAACACGAACATGAACTCAGTTCGTTCGTGTTCAGCTCGTTTACACTCCTAGCCCTTGCCCCCTCAGCTCTCGGTGCCAACCCTCGAATTTAACTTGTGACTCCCAGGTTTCACTTCCCTCTCATTGATATCTTAGGCCGAGTTTTAAAGCCTTTAGTTTTAATTTGGCATGAGTAGCATTAAAGCAAATTTACCTTTTACAATTTCATTTTTGCAAGCACTAAAAGAATTTCCTGGTTCCGCCACTGTTCACATATCTACTACCTCATAACTACTCTGATCACATTGTCAAAGCTAATGCTATTTTATTTCCTCAAGTAGCCTTTCAAAGCTCCATCTGCTGCCAACCCCCATATTTCTTCGGCTCCACGGCAGTTTACATATTATAAATAAATAATAATTGTAAGGACTTAAATGACACTGTCAGAAAGCAACCTTCTTTAAGTGGTTGAAAGTGAAAATTTTACAATATTAAAATGTCATGTTGGAAAGTAGCTTCCATACTTGCATTTTAGATAAGGAGGAGCATTCACAAAATTGATCCATTCAATAATTAGTGGTGAATTTTGACTGCCAACAGTTTAGATTATGATTTCTTTAGTTAGCTGAGGAACACATGACTTGGTGTGTGTCGTCGCGAATTCCTCCAGCAATGGTGCCACTTCATTTAACACCATCACCTTCATGTCGAGCCTCGACTTGATCAAGATAGCAAGATACTTTTCCTCTCTATACTTTAGTCCTCTCTTTATGACAACTGAAAGGGCCATTTCTAGCTACTTCCATCCCCGCTCATGATGGGCCGAGTATCCATTGAAGTGGGGCATATCATCAAAGCTTTGGCCATCTTGATCTCAAATAAATTGTTGCATAGTATGACATCCAAGTCATCTACAGGCACCACCATAAGTTATTTAGACATCATATCACATCCCAATATGGATTGCACCTTCGAATTTACAGACTTCACTCAGCTAGGAGTCTTGTTAATCTCAAGCTCACCTAACCCACCAAAAAAACATGAATGGTATCAGTATCTAGCATCGTAGCAACGGCAACATTATTGATTCCAACATCAACATACAACACTCATGGAACATCATTTGCTAGCTCCAACAATCAACACACATAGAGCTTGAAAAGGATTTACAGTTGTTGTCGCCTCTTTATCGTTCACTTTATAATTTGCTTTATGTGCCGAAAAAGCCACTCAACTTCTTTTTGTTTACGATTTATTGAAATTTGCCTTAGCCAACTAAGTGGCTCACAGATCTGCCAAAAGCTTTTGCTGTAGTGCATGCAGCAGGCAATGTTTGCACATTCTACATCAATAATTCCGGTTGTGTCTAGAACTACAATAAAGACATAAATTCATAAATATTATCTCCAACTGTCATATTATGAAATTTCAACTTAGAAACTAAATTCCTTGACATAGTTTTACACGGGTCTCGTGGCTTTAACTAAAAGAGTGCATCACGCCGCTCAAGCTTGACTGCCAGGTAGAAAATACTTTCACATTTTTTTTCCCTTCAAAACCATGTCAAAACAAATTGTGCTCCCTAGAAAGATCATTTGATACTCTCGTCAGCCAGCACAAGTTGGCATCTCCAACCAGATAAATATTAGACATTATAACCCTTGCTATTTCAACCAAAGATACCATAAAAAGTCCTCGAGCTCTCGAGCTTTTCTTTCATCATGATAAAACTTTGAGGGCTCTCCAGCTAGTTGGTGTTTCGTTAAAGCTCGTCACAACACCATCTCGATGGATAAATCATCATATCTTAGAGCCAATGCCACTACCTCTACTTCAACAACACATTATTGCTACATTTCCAACATTCTTTCTACGTACTTTCATTCCCAATTCGAGTGAAGTATCAAAATAGTCCCGACTATTTACATGGAGCTACATGAGTCCTAGAGTCTATATTAGTGTCAGAATTAATCCCCACACTTTAAATTGGGGTTGAAATAGTCCTCCATAAAATTATTTCAACCCATATTAAAGTCCGGGACTAATTAGCACTTTATAGACTCTAGGACTAAAATAATCCAAGCAAGAAACTCTATCAAAATTACAAGTCCCCATCAACATAGTTTCAACAAACTGAGATTTTGATACCAACTAAATTTTGTCGTGTGAGAAATACACTTTTACTTTTCTCCCAACTTTATTTTGTAGGTTCTTATAAAACTTTCAAATTTAAAGATCACATGGCAACTTTTAATCTACAACATAAGAATTGTGTATTGAGTTGCATCAATTTCAATGATATTTTAACCATTGATCATAAAAAAAGTAAAATGATAATTGAATGACATAAAAGCCATTTTTAAATTTTGGTTCATGCATCTTTTGCAAGTCAAAATTTAACAAGCAAAACAACATTAATAACAAATACTTTTGATTCCAAAACATTAGAAAATCTCTACCCTTTGAAATCAAAATTATACTATGAAATAGGAACTAGCCCTCGCGAATTTTTTTATTCATCCAATTGATGAAAAAGAGATCTTTATAATTCTTGAAATTGAACATGTCATTATCTTCAAAAATGTTACAAGAAAATGGAAGGTTTCAAACTTGCATGTAAAATTATATTGTCAAAATCTATTTAAAGAAGAAATGCTTATACACGTTCAATTTCAAAGATCCTTGTTGAACATGTCATTATATATATAACATTATTGAATATAATGACATGTTCAACAAGGATCTTTGAAATTGAACGTGTATAAGCATTTCTTCTTTAAATACTTGAATAATTCATATGCAACCAGTACACACACAAAAGAATTTATGAAAACTGAATTTATTTGAATTCTAAATGTTCAACGAAGTTAACATATTTCAAGTTTCATATTTGTAATCAAAACTATTACTATGGTTGTTAATTTCATGAAATCTATCAAAAAAATAAAAATAGCAAATTTCTTTCCTAAAGGTAGGTTCATCTTCTACTACAGGGCAAAATCAGGGATGGAAGCAAAATCAAGGCATGTAATCATCATCTATAGCATAAATACGGAGGAGCTAATAATGGAAATAGAAAACATCGCAAATGGAAAGCAGTACATTAGCGCTACAATCCAAGAAAAGGTTATTGACGGCTACTGTCCCGCAAATTGATATTTGTTACAGTCTCACAAGCCTCTGATTGCTACTATTGTAGGACCCAAGTTTCCGTAAAAGCCAGAGTTGGCAACACCAGCCTCTGATTGCTACTATTGCAGGATCCAAGATCTAAGCCATTAAGACAGCCTCTTTCATATAGTTATGTCTGGATATATATCACCAACCTTTTATATAGATAATCTAACATATTAAAACTTGATACATAAAATTAATATCATCTTCAAACAGTAGTAATCATAATTATCAATTTTCACACACACACACACGCGCATTAACTCATAATACATAACCAAAAATAGGAGATCTTTATATATATTAATCTAATGATCTTCCCATCCCTACCTAACCTCTAAAAGTATCACCTATACTTTCTTTCTCTCATCCTCACCAATCCCTCCCAAGCAGTCCACCGACATCCATCACCCTTTTTGATGCAGCAGAATCTCACTTCAATTTTAAGACACAATTCCTTGCCATGTGTACATGTTCATATAGATTAGCATCTTTCTTCCTCAGCTATGCCATTAGAGAACCCACCCACCAACATCGCTCTTTTCAAAATAATTTTTTTTTTTTCAAACTCAAGCAGCCAAATGGGCCTCTAGGTTGCATAAGATTTTCAAGGGTTTATGAGTGTTGGCATATGTTTGTTTTATAATTTTCTTATAAATATGGCATATTTGCGCTCTTCTAGTGGGTTCAAATTTGTTACTTTTTCAAGTAAATGTTCAGCTGCGAAAATTTTTGTTTAGAATATATATGCATTAGTTATAATCGAGGTTTGTTGAGAAATTTAGGATGAAGAAAAACAAGAATCGTCACAAATCCAGAAGAAAACATAGAGATTTAATGAGATTCGGCAAAAATACCTATGTCATCGGGAGCAGAACGACTTTTTTTCAATTCAGAAAAAGAGTACAAGATACATAATTAAAACCTAGAGTTACAAACAGACATATATATAACCCTGGAGTACAATATGTAATTACAGAATTACATTTGTACCGTACCGCGGGGACAACTGCAAGCATTCAACAAGTTCAAACAATACAAGAATTTATTGATAGTAACTGACTTAGTCAACATATCAACTGCATTTTTATTAGTATGAACCTTCTACAACAATATCTCACCAGAAGCAATTAATTCTCTGATCTTGTGATACATGGCATCAATATGCTTAGTTCTCGCGTGGTACACCTGGTTCTTAGCCAAATAAGTAGCACTTTGACTATCACAATGCAACTGAACTCCACCTTGCTCAACACTCAGTTCCTTTACTAGCCCAGTAAGTCATAAAGCTTCTTTAGCAGCTTCAGCTACTGTCATGTACTCAGCTTCAGCTGTAGATAATGTCACAATAGAACGAATTGTTGATTTCCAACATATAAGCCCTCCACCAAGAGTAAACGCAAACCCAATTTTAGATCTTCTTCCATCCAAATCATCTGCATAGTTTGAATCAACGTACACCACAACTGAAGAATCATTTTGCTGACTGTCAAAAATAATTCAATGTCCTACAATACTCCTCGGATATCTGAAAATCTACTTGACTGCTTCCCAATGTCGTCTTTCTGGTTTAGACATGTATTTGTAGACTTGATCAACAACATGGCCAAATTAGAGCAAGTGCCAACTACACCGGCATATGAAACATTTGTCATATCTTCAATTTCCCCGTTTGTCTTCGGACACTGTTCTGAAGAAAGCTTAAAATGATTTGTCAATGGAGTGCCCACAGGCTTTGCTTTGCTCATCTCAAACATGTTCAACACTCTCAACGTAGTCTCGTTGAGATAAACACAGTCTTTTTGAGTCTCTATCTCGATGAATCTTCATTCCAAGAATCTTCTTTGTAGAGTTCAAGTTTTTTATATCAAATTTCTGGCTCAAAAAAGCTTTCAAAGTATAGATGTCATGCATATTCTTTGCAGCAATCAGTATATCGTCAAAATACAATAATAGAAAAATAATATAACGATCATCAAGGCTCTTGACAGAGACAACAATGATTCTCACATCTCATATAGCCAATATGAATCATGTAGGGGTCGAACCTTTTGTATCATTATATTGGAGACTGTTTCAACTCATACAACGAAATCTTCAATCTGCAAACTAGATGCTCCTGTCCAGGTTAAGTGAACTATTTTGGTTGCTCCTTGTAAATCTGCTCCTCCAAATCATCATGCAAGAAAGCGGTTTTAACATTCATCTGCTCCAAATGCAAATCTCAAATAGCTACTAATGCAAGCACTGACTTGATTGAAATATGTCTGACCACAGAAGAAAATTTCATCATAATCTATCCTTTTATGTTGTAAAAATCTCTTTTGTACACCCACTTGCACCAAATAGTCTTATTTTCCTCAAGAAACTGAACTAGCTCCCATGTGCGATTTTTTCTGCAAAGACTTCATCTCCTCAACCATTACACTCATTCATTTCTCTTTATCCTGACTGATGATAGCTCCTTGAAAAGTGGTTGGATCATCGCTGCTGATGAGAAGTGCACAAGAGACCAAATTTTCATAATTCAATCTGCTAGGAGGTCTTATATTCGTGCGCCTTTGTCTGTCTCTAGCTATATTGTAATTCTACAAATCACCTGTATTGGAATCACCAGGCGTTGGTTCTGAACTTTTAACCGTTTCGGTTGTTTCTTGATGTTGTTTTAAATCCATATGCATTGTATCTAAGCTGAAATTGTTCCCTTGCAACTTGTCTTGATTCTGCTGTAATATGGATTGTTCATCAAAAACTACATCTCTATTGATCATCATCTTTTTTACAATAGGATCTCAAAACTTATATCCTTGCAATTTGATATGTGACAAGATATATCCTCGAAGAAGACCTCTTATTAATTCATTTAAAAAAGGAGTGAAGAGAGCTCGCTAGGGTAAGCACCAACAAGATCGATGATGCGTGATTAAGAAGAGATCATAATGAGAGCTCATTGGGATATGAGTCGATGTAATAATGGCATGTAAAGAAGAAATCACAACAAGAATTTGGTTGGGCAGGCATCAATGTGAAAGACAACATGTAACAGAGAAAAGATGGTGACGAGCTCAATCAAATAGGCGACATTGGGATCGATGGTGTGAAAAAGAAGAGAGATCTAGATGTGTGTTGTTGGGTCAGGTGTTAGTGGGTTCAACCGACGGCGAAGATCAGATCAATCCATGGAGCTCACCATAGTGGCATGTGAAGGAGAAGACCAAAAAGAGTGCAATGTACTTCAAAATTATCTAAAACAAGCATTTTTGTAAACTCGTTAAATTTGAACAAAGTGGTGAGTTTCAATTTCTCCTAAAAATACTTTTGATTTACCATTAGGTAAATCAAACAATTTTAATCTTTAGAATCCCTACATTTGAAATACAGCACATTAAAAAACCCTTCAACTAAATAACCTATAAGATTCACGTTTGATGACACAGATAACTCATAAAATAACTACGAGATTCAATAGAGATTTAGAGATTCAAATAATTATTAACAAATAAAAGAAAAATTATGTTAAAATTATGGTCCTGCAGTTGTTCTATCCTAGATAGATATCATGGCATGAAAATGAAGTGAAGATGCACCTTCCAAGTGTTGTGTAATTTAAGGCGAAGAAAAAACAGGAATCAATACAAAATCAGAAGGACGAACACAAAAATTTAACGAGGTTCGACAAATATGCATACATCCTCGAGAGCAGGGCAATGAATTCACTATTTCAGGAGTTACATATTCATAGAGTTACACATCTATTTATAGATAAAATCCATAGATAATTACAAATACGCCCTCACTCCCCCAAACCCACTAATCCAAGAGACACACTTCTTCACACCAAGAGACACTTCTTCATTCCAGAAGACACATCTCCCCAAATCCAAGAGACTCCAAATTCTTGGTATACGAGTCGTACTTAACAATTCTCCACCTTGGCGAATATCCAGCCCCTTAGGAGAAAATCTCCACCTTGCGAATATCCAGCCCCTTAGGAGAAAAAATCATTGAGTTTTTACACCAAAATGGGTTGCGCAACTGTGTCAACTGGCAACTGCAAACATTCAACAAGTTCAAGTAACGCAAAAACTTGTTGAAAATACCTGACTTGATTCTCTTTCCTGCTGCATTTTCATTATATGATCCGACAAAGTGAACTTCACCTACAACTGTACTCCCCAATAGTTTATAGATAATACCATCAGATTTTATAGCTCGCAATGACTTCAAAATTTCTTATTGTGCCAACAAATATTTCACCCTTGTTTGCTACAATCTGAAGTTCCTGGTTCCATCAAACTTCTTTATCACGAATTTTGCACCAAACATTGTTATTTGAAATTAATCCTACAGTGAATTTTTCATGTCTTGTATTGAAACAAAACACACCACAAATAAATTCAAATAAACCTGAAATTTCTTTTGTCAATTGCAGCAATTTTCCCGCAGTTTCCTGTGATACGTGAATTAAATTTTTCACACGAAACACTTTTCATGTCCGCACAAAAAATTTGGCTGAAATACTGCGGACACCAGCCAAACTCCACATGTCACAATTTCTCATGCGCAAACCTGCGAACAATCTACGAAATTCGTGAACTCCACCTGTCGCAACTTCTCCTACGACAAACTTGCGAACTCTGCTGGTTGAACACCACCTGTCGCAACTCCTGCGACAAACTTGCGAACTTCGTTGGTCAAGCACCACATGTCGCAACTTCTCGTACGACAAACTTATGAACTCCTCTGGCCGAGCACTACCTGTCGCAACTGCACCTGCCGCAACTCCTGTGACAAACTTGCAAACACCGTTGGTCGAGCACTACCTGCCGGAACTCTACCTGCGACAAACTTGCAAACTCTGTTGGTCGAGCACCACCTGTCGCAACTCCTGCGACCAATTTGCGAACTTCTCTGTTCACAAACGCTCCTGTTCGCGATAACTGCACTCGAACTTTTATTCACAAACCCCACCTCGCCAAACTCGTCGTTGCTACACCAGAGGAATATTCAAGAAAGAAAATCTTCCTATCTCCAGCCTCAACCAAAGGAAATCAGAGGGACTTCAAAGAAAAAAAACTTTCATTTCCTTAATTATCTTCCCTCCAGCCAAGGGAAAATCTAGAGCAAATATTGCTCTGGTAGGAATCAAAGATTCTTATATTCCTTCCCTTCCTCCCAGCAGGAATTTCGAGGGAAAATCCAAAAGAATATTCCTCAGGTGGAAATCAAAGATTTCTTGGTCCCTTATTCGGTCATGTATTCTTCCCGCCTGCGAACGATCCTCCTACCAGAAATTTCCTAGCCGAACGCGATTCGCGAATCCCGCTGGTGCCGCTAACCAGTGAGCAAAATACCGAAGAAGAAGCGTGAACTGCTCATTTGCGAACTCCTCTGTGCTTGCTCTGTCCCTGAAAAATGACAAACTGCTTCTCACCGAAGCCTCTTCTTCCGCAGTAACTCCTTCCTGCGCCAAACCACCCGAAAATTCTTCCTTCCTCCTGTGTCGATCTCCTCCGTCATAGAACCTGACGCTCTGATACCAATTGTTGTGTAATTTAAGGCGAAGAAAAAACATGAATCGACACAAAACCAGAAAAACGAACACAGAGATTTAACAAGGTTCAGCAAATATGTCTATATCCTCGGGAGAAGAGCGACAAATTTACTATTTCAGAGGAGTTGCATACCCATAGGGTTACACATCTATTTATAGATAAAACCCACAGATAATTACAAACACGCTTTCGCTCCCCCCAACTCAACACAGAGATTTAACAAGGTTCAGCAAATATGTCTATATCCTCGGGAGAAGAGCGACGAATTTACTATTTCAGAGGAGTTGCATACCCATAGGGTTACACATCTATTTATAGATAAAACCCACAGATAATTACAAACACGCTTTCGCTCCCCCCAACTCACTAATCCAAGAGACACCTCTTCACACCAAGAGACACATCTCTTCATTCCAGGAGACATATCTCTACAAATTCAAGAGACTCCAAATTCCTGGTATACGAATCATGCCTAACACGAAGTTCTGTAGAAAATAATCAAATAAGATTCTTAGCATATTTTCTTCTCACACCTGTGAGTTTTAGCAAATATCCAGCACTTTTCTCACAAAACTGCCATCATGTAGCTCTTCCACTCAATCATTTGACAATCCCACTCTCTTCACAACATCATTGGCTCCCTCCATTACCTCACCATTACAAGACGAGATATTGCTTTATCGTTAATCACCTCAGTCAACATATGCAACAACCCCTTCTCACAAACTTTCAACTTCTAAAATGTCTTTTACGATATATCAAAGGCACTCTCCATCTTGGTCTCTCAATTCAGTGAGGTGACTAGACACTCTGCACATACTCCAATTCAGATAGGGCAAGAAACACTACTGACCAGCGCTCCATCGCCGGCTAC